>JFGW01000215.1:0-50330 GCA_000729825.1 Epichloe sp. AL9924 | reverse complement strand
GGCAGGGTTCGAACTCGTAACCTTGCCTCGCAGAGCAGTGCTCCACTGTGGTAGGCGAAACGCTGCAGTGGGCCTAACCACTGCGCTACCGGGCTCATAACCTGTTGAATTCAAAAGAGTGGACCGATCCATCTGCACCTAGGATTACAAAGCCTTATGTATTTTTAACAAATACTATTAGTAACTAAGAGTAGCTAGGTAATAACCTTTCTTCTAATTATACTAAACTTCTTTTTAAGTAGCTTAGTATTTATATTACTTATTTTAAGCATATACTTTACCTTATTATATTAAGTGCCTAAATAGCTTTTAGCCTATAAAAACACTTACTAATAGTCCTATAAGCTATAATACTTTTATTCTATTAACTTTACAATCTATTTACACTAAGGATAATAATCTTATATTATAGGGATAATCTCTTTTAAAGTTACTTAAGTTATGCTATGCTTTATGCTATTTAATTTACTATTAACCTAGGCTTTATAAAGCTTCTCTAGTAAGTATATTATTTGCTTATCTATTTACCTTATAGTAATACTACACTAAGAAGTAATAAATTAACTAGGCTATAAAGCGCTTTAAGCCTAAGATAAGGGTATTTTAAAAAGAAGAGTATAAAGGTATAAGGAATTCTCTAATAATAATTAACTTCTTTATAAGGGAAAGCCTTTATTAATAAATAAGAGGGGCTAGGGCAGTGTAAAATCTCTTTACCCCCTTATATATTAATAAGGAAAGGTGCTATAGATAGTATAAAGTAAGCTCTCCACCTATATCCATAGCTAATTTATACCTACGGGGGTCTTGAGTGCGCCAGCTTTTAAACGACTGCGCCGACTTGGATCACACCCTAAGGGTGGGTTAAAGGATGCTTGTCCTGTGGCAACAGGGGATCTCATGGCTCTTTCTCGAAAGGGAATCCCGAACAGAAACACTGACAGCCCAATGTGGAGATGTCGAGCATTGCGCATTCGTCATGGGTGTGCTGGCTGCCCAGGTTGCGCCTGTCGCAACTTGTGCCGCCTTTCCTCGGACATCGAGGCCATTGAGCCGAGAGTCACAAACTGCCATGTCGAGATTCGTTGGAACAGCTGTCTGTATTACGGGGTCTGTGTCAAAGCTTTCACAAAGCTTTTCTCACTGTGGACGGTGCGGTGTCCAGATCCCCCAGGATGTCTGACTCTTCTCCTTATTCATGCCCTTTCCTCCGCCCGTGCTCCGCGATTCGGCTACGTTCCCAATAATAATAACAGTCGGCACTGGAGACATCAGATTTCGCTTGCCCCGCACCGGCGCAAGTCCATCTCGCAACCGTCTGGGGTAGCTTGGAGTCATCGCTGGGCCGTCCCGAAACTAGCTAGACCTGAAGGGACGGGTCGACTTGTAGCATGTTGTAGCAGCAATCGTAACAAGTCTTTAAAGGGCCTGGAACACATGCCAGACATAATCATCAGTGTTGACGAAACAGCTGGTCGGAACAACCAATCCCTTGACGGATGAACACGGACAGCCTTGAACATGAAGCGCCTCGTATTGTCCCACCAGTCACTGTTACACATTGAAGCCAATTATACATACTTACGCAACCGGGGTATGTTTTTTGCGATATTTAGCGTGACATGAGCTCAGATCTTGCAGACCACATATGCAGGGCAGTCACGCGGTCGGCATGACATGCGCGGCGAGACCGGAACTCGGACAGATAAGCTATCAGAATGGAAGCTGTGTCCAGAAAGATGAGGCGCATTGCCGTTTACGATGCGCTTCATAGTTCGGTACGAGAAAATTGAGCCGGCCATTGACTTCCACTACCACGACATGTGACTTATTTTCAGTCATCAAGCTCCAACTGGAGGCGCCACACCTCACCGCAATTTCCGGCCCGATGTTGCTGAGTCATAGCAGACGTTGGACCTGATTTTGACGATGGACTAGTGCACCGATCAAAAGCCTTATTAGCACACCCTCATCAGTTGGCCAAGCGCTGGAGCTGTTGACTGAGCTGGTGACTTGGTGAAGATGATGCAGAAGCTGATTGTCATGTTTCATCGTATTGGCGAAGGAAGGGCTCGTCATTGGCTTGGCTCTTGCGACCCCCGCCTTGGCTTTGGCAAACTTGTTTGATGATTAATTAGGTCAACTTGACAAATCCGCATCTTATTTGTTATTAGCGGGCCTACATTTTCCGATAAAATGTTTAGTGATGGCATCAGACGATGAAAGCGCAATCGATATATCAGTCCATCAACAAAGGTAGGCTGCCTCAAGTTTTCTTTCTAGGTCTTGAGTCTTTTTTGTTTCTTTTTTTTCTCTTTTGGCAAAGCAGATACAGGGCTTGTGCTGGTCAGGAAAGAACTGAGGGCAGCCTGAACGGGGGAGGTCGCTGAAGCCCCTTGAAGGCCCTGGTGGTGCAGCACTTTCCAACGATTGTCTGCATATATCAGGATCGGCAATCTCGTCCAATGCGTGGGTAGCTTATCCATAAGACCTAAAGAAGCGTGTGCAGCTATAGGTAAATCACAAGGTCTAGACGCGCTTGTTACCCCCAGCAATTTCCCACACGAAGGTGCTGCGACGTCCCAAGCCGCCAAAGTAGTCGAAATGCTCGTTCTCCACTCGAGACACTTTTATTACATAATGATGATCCGCCACGGGGCCTGGACGCGGGACGGCGCGGAAAATGGCCAGCGGCCTCAGACGCCCGTGTCCGGAGTATGCAGGCCACTGGACTCTAGTCAACGTTGATGCTCGAGAGTAAGGGGGGTCATTTCTAATATAGCCGCCCAAGATTGTTATCAGAGGTAACAAACTCACATGTAAGCGTGGGTAACTTTGAATCTCGGTCATATCAGCAACTTTGATGCTTCGTATTGCGTTGGTCGCGAAGCTGGTGACAAAAGTCGATCTTACAAGTCTAATTGTCGGATCTGTGAGTCGGACTGGGAGGTATCTCAATGTAGGGAGTACATGCGCTGTCATATGTCACCTTTCTCACCCCAGCTGCCTGAATCACATCCACCGAGGCTAAGGTCAGCAAGTGGCTTGGGGCCGGGATTGAGACTGGTCGCGGTTCGCAAGGGCTCAGGAGCTGGAAGTCTTCTTGCGACTCCAGAGTCCAAACTCGAGAGGATTTAGGCGGTTATCGTATGTATCATAGCAGGCGCTCTTGTACGAACGTTGGTTCCGCTAATTTATCAGTTACTACTCCGTATTGCAGAGCTGTGACGCTCCGTTGTCCATGCCGGCAAATGAACTTTGATATGACATGCTTTTGTGAACGGTGGTGAAGCTGAGGTTTCCGTAGCTCTGCGCAGACAGTTGACACGTCGACGTGCAGAGGTGAATTGACAATGTCGTTCGATAGTAAAGCGCGCCATGGCCAAAACAGGAAAGCCGATGCTAATGCAACAGTTGCACACAACAGCCCCATCAAAACACCTCGCTCAACGTTATTAATCATCAGAATTCGATGGCTGGTTTCGGAGAGCGTCTCCCAGATGTCCTTTATGTGGTAACAGTTTTCCTTCTTTTGTTTTATTTATTGATGGAATAGTTGCCACAGAGGAGTGCCTGGTCCAAAGCAGGGGGTAGGGAAGCCAAGAGAGAAGTTGTGCGTGAATGTGTGGATGAGCAGGAATGATGTCCTCGTGCGGATTCCAGCAGTTTTTCGTCACTGACATGGCCTCTGTGTTCCAAAGATCTGGATTCAAGAATCCAGAGATATTGACTTGCTAGCTCGCAACGTAGAGGTCTAAGAGAAAGATGAAATTCGAAGGGACAAGGGCTAAAGAGATGTTATGCGATTTTGTCTGCACATCCAAGCATATCCATGAGGTGAAGTAGGCGTCGCAAAAAAAAGTAGAACCCAACAAGCCGAGAAGCGCGAGTGTATCCCTAATAAGGCTACGACTGACGGAAAGGGTAGGCGCGACCTCGTCGTGTTGCCAGCACGGGCAGGTTCGCCTGAAAGCTGCTTCCACAAGGACGGCCTCAATTTCTCAATTTCTCAATTTCTCTAGACTAGTCCGTATGCCCCGAGTGGCAATCCACGACAGCATCGTCTCGAATCATGGTTCTTGTCGAACAAGGTCTCTGGAGACGCCGAGTCTTCCAAATCGTGTGTGGCAGCTGTCGACTTCGCGCAAATGTTTCTTGCGTCTCCATATCCACTTGGGTTGCGATCCAGTGGGTGCCATGATATCATGGCACAGATGGCACAGACGGCAACAGAACACGCTGCAGATGTACGAACGAGAGGCAGCCACAGTATGTACGCGGTCGGTCCATTCGATAATCCCTACTCTGCAGCTTTAGGGACACTACACTGCCCTGCCAGCCCTGGTAAAAGGGGCATGTGTCCAGATTCATTGCTTGCTTTCGCGATGCATACGGATCCGCAAGTCCGCACATACATACATATGTACTACATGCCTTTTTCCCTGAGCAAGGGTGCTTCATTCCCTGTCTGGACCCCTCGACCCCTCGACCCAGCCGGATAATAATAAGTACTCGGATGTACTCCGTACCTCGACCGCCATCGCAGTTGTCCGAGGTTGGTCGCGCTAGTGGGACTTGGAGGCCTTGTGCCTATTGTGATGGGATGCTGGTCCAAAACCCAACTTTCATTGCTGTCTTCCATGAACGAGAGGGTGGTCCCCTCCCTGGTTGCATCCCAGGATATTATCGACGGCACAAATCGGACTATACATGTAGGCTCGGGGCGTGGCTTCGCAGACCTTGCGCGAAGCCACTAATATCCCACCCTGCATCGTGACGCGTGAGACTGGGTTTCCGAGCCTCCATGCCCAGGATTGGAGCACCGAACGTCAGTTGGCAAGTGTAATGTGGGGGAACATACTCCGTACACAGTAAGCTGGCAGTTCCCATGGCCATGAGGCCTGAGTTGTCGCTGTTCCATGCGATTTGGTTGGAAGCCTCAAGCTTCTTTCGTTCTGCCTGGCCCGTCAAATAGCACCGACCTCCACAAGCTCAGAGGGGCTGAGCTTTCCTTGTTGGACCATACATGTTCTCCATCGCCCGTGATCTTCTCTCAAATCACCTGTCACGGCTTGCCACAGCAGCTTCGATCAGCCGCCGCCGCAGGGTTTGATTGCCAGTTCTGCCAAGCTACACAACCGCCGTACTCCTCACTCGGCCTCAGCTTGGAGAGAGATACCATATATGATTCTGCGCTCCGATCCGGCCATTCGAACGGTTGTCAGCAGGAAAGATACGATCACTCAAGGCTTCGCCTTCACGGCCAGCTGTTTTGGCCATCGAAAAACTGCACATAATTGGACTCCTCATATGCAATACCAGCTGGACTCGGGCATGTCAGTGCTACTACTCATGACCAATGGAGGCACGATTGATCATAGCAGCAGACAAGAACGTAGGGTGGCCAGGCGATAGAGCCATGTCTTCTAATGATGGGGCTTGGGATGGAACGCTTCTTCCATCACCTTCGCCAACAGAAGCTGTCTGGAAAGGCCATACGTTTGCAGGACCACTCCCAACAGGGCCGCTCTCCCCGGTGAGCTCCGGAATGGACACAGTCATGGACAACTCCTCTATACCAACAACTGCTCACTCAGCTTCCTCGTCCTGTGCCGACTCGCGGAGCATAGGATACGGTGACCATGAGGAAGGGGACAACGAAACCACTTGGGATCAATGGGAGCACAGTCGAACCGAGTCAATGGCTGTTCTCAAATTGGAACCAACAGACGATGATATCAAACTTGGTGACATGACGGTAGCTCCAGTTCGGTCCCGTACGTCGCCGGATACGTCCAAAAGCAAGCAAAAGAGGCCCCGAGGAAGACCCCGGAAGACCCCTCCCACTGTTGCTGTGTCCACTAGTAAAGTCACAAAGGGGCGATCCAAAACAGGTTGTATTACTTGCAGGAAGAGGAAGAAAAAATGCGATGAGGCGAAGCCGCGCTGTAAGTTTTCCCCGCGCTTTATATTGCCTCTGTTGAAGCATACTCTGCCATGAAACTTACACTTCACCGTCAGGTATGAATTGTGAGAAGAACGCGGTCGTCTGCGAGGGCTATCACGAGAAGCAAATCTGGAAAAGCGGCAAGGAAAGGGCTGGTGAAGGTGAGTGAGTTGTTGATTCTGAAGCGCAACACTTTAGAGCTCGATCGTCTCGTTGTACTCGGTTGCTGACCCGGGCGCTTGTTTGTAGAACGCATGCAGCATGATACACAGCCCATCGTTACCATGCAGCCTATATTTCATGGCGTTGAAACCGCCGAAGATCTGATTTTCTGGAAACACTACGTCACTCACTTGAGCAACGTGTTAACCGTGGAGGGCGAGGCGAAGAACGCCTTCAAGGATATTGTGTTGCCACTAGCCAACCAGCACCAAGGATTGATGCATTCCATTTTGGCCGTAAGCAGCAAACATATCGACCTAGAATCGCCCTATGGATCCAAAATCTTGAACGGCGATCCAGCTGCAACCCGAGAATCCTTGCAACAACGGGGTGATTACCACCATGAAGAAGCATTGAAGCGACTCTACAAAGACATGGAGACTCCGGTCAGCAAAGACAACCCAACCTATGCCACCGTTCTCGCTGCGCGCTACGGACAAATGCTCTGCTTGCTGCTCCAGACCCGGGCCGAAGGCAATCCAAGAGGGGAGCATCGGGTTCACTTGCAGGCATACCAGACCCTGATACAGCATTCTCCTCCTGAGAACGAGGTGCTACGTTCATTCATGACGGAATTTTTCCAGTACCACATTTTCGCCGACGACCTCCTATGGTATTCTGGGGCGAGCGCTGGCCGCTTGTCATCTGAAAGCTGGGTGTGTGGTGTTTCGATGCCAACACCTCGTCTCATAGGCGTAGGTGACGGGCTGTTTCGCTGTCTATCACAGATAACCAGTCTTCGAGACGTTATCCGGGCAAACATGTCTGCGGCCATGGACCCAGTCGTCGACTACAAAAGTCTATACCGAGCTGCGGAGATTGATGCGGCTATAAGAGAATGGACGCCTCGATGGCCCCCAGGTGACAGCCGCCATCGTGTTGGTCCGCTGTACAAGCAAATGATGTGGGTGTATCTCTTCCGAACAATATATCCGCCCTCGCCATCACCATCGCCACTTCGACGGCCTACTTCTGCAATGGCGCCCTCCAATTCTTATCAAACCCACATGAGCAGCCTGCAACGCCGATCCTCCATGGTGGCCAGTGTTGGTTCGTCGGCGACCTCGACCACGATGTCCACGATGTCTTCCGCCGCCGGGACAAAAATGGGGTCTCAATTGGCGCATAGTTGTCCCTCATCACGCAATCCGTCTCGAACCAAATCGATGCATGAGCAGGACTCGGCTTCAATGGTGCCTGACACACCCGAGTGCTGCGCCCCCAAGCGATCTTCTCCCTCTCCCGCCAGAAGATCAGAAAAGGACGATAGTCGCATCACTCTCGCTGTGGAGGAATCCTTGACAATCCTTGAGTCATTCAAGCCGTCTGACCCGGCTCAAACTTTGCTGTTGATTCCTTGCATCGTGATTGGCACTGCATGCTTCAGTATCCTACAACGTCAAAGGATACGGGCTGCGATCAAAGTGATTCGTGGTTATACCGGGCTGCGCAACTGCGACCGCGTGATGGAGCTGTTGGAAGAAGTTTGGTCAACAATGGACCAAGGTGACTGGGTTGCCGTATGGGACTGGCAACGCATTGCGAAGAGCTTGGGTCTGGATTTTATCTGCGCCTGATGCAGAAAACGTTTTGCGAATCTGCCTAGAGCAAGCATTGCAATCAACCTATTCTGATCGACGGGCCAAGAGCGGGCCTTTGAGCAAATGACTTGATGAATATCAGTATCAACTACTTGGATCTCCTTTACTTCGTTTCTGTCTGTCAATTCTTACAATCGCTTGTCCATTTTTGAGGCCGATCCAGAAGCATTAGAAGATAGGATCTCCTTCTCTGCGTCCTTTATCTCTCCTTCCATTTTTTTCCCATTAGACGGTTTTCTGCGCACGCGCGTTCCAGATTTAGGCTTGGTCGTTTTTTTATTTCGTATTTCATAAGCCTTAGGAGCATCGTTTTCGCAAACATAATTCTTACTTTACGGTGGGCTGTGAGACGACGCCGTGGATACGTTTTGTTTGGCTGTTATTGGCGCGGGACGGGACTACTATGCTATTTGCATCGAAAGGTGGCGTCATTTGGAGGCTGTGAAGCACTTTTGTCAGAGGGGAAGTGGGTTCTTGTCTTGCCGGATTTCACACAATCTGTTGCGTTCTTTTGTTATGGACAAAGACTGTATGACGGCTTGAACCGTTTCCGCGCGCATGGCATCGACAGAGCGTACAAGGTTCGCGCGCGGCTTTTGTGTATTTTCTCGCCCTTTGTAGGGCTCACATGGTTTACTACAATGATGGTCCAGCGGTCAATAGTAAAGGGCTGCTCGGTTTGCCACGAACAGAGTTACTTGCTCGTTCACAATTCGAGTTGTTTCATCTCCGAGCCATCTCCGCCAAGACTTGGTCTCCTCGTCTTTCTGACGGAATCCCACCATCTGCATCTGGGTCATCCTGTGGTGCCGTCTCCAAACTGCAAACCGTACCATCCCGTATTTGTACGCGGAGAAACCTGTGTGGTCATGGTCATGATATGCATGACGCTAGGTGGAGGGTTTGGAGACCCTCGTTTTGATGAGGTGACCAGAGAGGCAACATGACAACACCTCAGGTCACGTCGCTTTGTGAGAATACGGAGCAAAGTGGCTTGACACGGTTCGTGACCCGTTTTTTTTTGTTGGTTAAAAAAAAAAATTTCACTAATTCTCCCGCCCGGTTTCACACAGGTCGCTCGTGATGGACGCGAACAAGGGCATGATACAAACTTGCATACATACGCATGGGGCAAACATCTTGCTTGACATGTGCCCATCGATCTGTGGCCGACTTATTAAAAAAAAAAAACCAGAGAACTCTGCTACCTTCCAGATAAAATCCCTACTGCGACAAGCAGAGGATTTGCGACTTGTCACTATTCACTGTCCGCTTAATCTCTTCCCTTGTCTCCTTCAAAGTAAAACTTCCCTAGAGGTTGGCCGCCCGCGCCAGGAGTACCCAAACCTGACGGCCCTGCCCGGCTCTCGCCGCTGTCCAACGTTGACAGGATTCTCTCAGCGGCTTCTCTGTTCTGTTGAGCCTGAAGCCCAGTCGGCACGGGTCCGCCGAGGGTTGTGTCGACGAAACCATCTTGTTCTGTAAGCATGTCATGATGATGCGAAGGGTCGGCGGCAACGCCATCCATCATCCGGGGATCTCGCCTGTCGTGAATGGCGGACGCCATCATCGGGACATCGTTTCCGCTCACCGACATGTCCCTGTCTCTGCGCGAGTCGCTCATGCCCGAGTCGGTTCGCTCGAGGTTCCAAGCCGGGTGGACAGCGGGAGCGCCGGGAGGAGGGCGACGATGGTATATAGGACCCGAAACAGTGCTGCCGGCGCCCTCGCCGAACCCGACAAGCGAGGCCGACCCGTCATCGCTCATGCGATCTTCGTATCCCCCGACAGAGCGTGTGGCCATCATATCCATGTCTTCATCCATGGCGTCATGATCGGCGCCCGTGCTGGCCACTGATCCGGCTTCGCGGTAGTTGGTACCGACGCTGAACAGGTCTTCTTCACGGTCCCCGGCCGTCGTCCGGCTGTCGTCCCCTGCGTGGCTCTCCGTGGCGCTAGCCGATCCAACCGTGCTCATCTTGGTGACGGCGACAGGCTGGCCATTACTGTCGAAATATGAGGGCGTTAGGTTGTGAGTGGTGGGAAAATTCGGCGGGAACCCTCCTCCCGTCGTCGACGTCGGCGTGGTTTGGGGCGAGGTGGACGATGGTCCCGTTGCGTTGACCCCCCCTGCAGCTGCGACGGGGCCAGCTCGAAGTGTTGAGACTCGCTCGAGGCCAGCAAGACGCGATATACGGTCGGCTCGCTCTGCTTCTAGGCTGGTCGTGGAAGGATTGTGCTGGTGTCCGCGCCCCGATGGCCCGAAAGAGGCAAAGTGGCCCCGATGTCCATCTTTGATGGCGGTCGTGGAAAGAGCAGAAAGTGACGTCGTTGTGCTAGTGGGAGTACCTCTTGTGTCAAAACAGTTTGTTAGCTGAAGCCGGGACCGGGACGGGTCGGGTCGCTCATGAAGAGAATTTGCAGCTCACGGACATGCTGTGACGTGACTGCTTCATACTTGACGGGGAGAGACACACGGTATTTCTGACGGAGTATCGGGGTTTGACCCCGGAGGCGGGAGATTGATGAACATCGGACGTGGTGGCACCTGCGACATCTGAGGACGCAGGACACAGGAAGCGCCAATGAGGCTTGCGCGGTTGTCGCGCGCGTGAGGTCCCGAATCGACGTTGCCAAACGAGACGACGTCAAGACTGCGCAGCAGCTTCTAGCAGCTTCTAGCAGCAGCAGCCGATGGGGGAGGTAATGTTTGGGGAAAAGAGCAGGTCGGATTTCAATGCAAGAACATTGTGTGCGTCACAGGGAGCAA
Source organism: Epichloe sp. AL9924 (assembly GCA_000729825.1). Classification (NCBI taxonomy): domain Eukaryota; kingdom Fungi; phylum Ascomycota; class Sordariomycetes; order Hypocreales; family Clavicipitaceae; genus Epichloe; species Epichloe sp. AL9924. Next base: position 39,790 of record JFGW01000215.1, on the reverse strand, counting down.
GCAAAGATGGAAGAGATGAAAAGGGGAGTCCAACTGGCCATGCGATTTGTGGTCGATGGGTTTCACGTCTGCGGTAGCACGTAGCACCTGAGCACGTGTCTGTCTGCATTGTGTGTTTTTTTTTGTTTGGACATTGAAGCTTCAGGGTCCAATGACGGCCTCTGAGTGGCCGCCAGACGCCAGCCAGACCATTCCCAGCGCTGTTACGGTGGGTGTAGTGGGTGCGCGCTGCAAATTGGGGGGGCCAACTTTTGCTCCCCGGCAGGTTTCAGCGGAATCCGGAATCGCGGGGCAGGAGGGGGGGTCGTGGGGGTCTGGTGAACCTGGCTGGTTCCAGGCCAGCAATGACGTACACCCCACTGTACCGTACCAGTGGAAGTGGTGGAATTATTGGACGACCGGTGTATTGCATCTACTCCGTATTCATAAATTGACAACTGCCTGCACACCGTTCCTGCTTCCCATCATGATTTGGAGCTTCTCAACACCTTCCAGGCACGAATCCCTGTTCTCTATCGTTTCGAATTCCTGCGCCATCCTCACAAGCAGGCAAACCGATTGGGTAATGACCGGCTAAATGCTGCTGTGCTGGGCAGATCCTTGGGGCCCTCCACCACGACTACGCGGAAGGATGGTGTCGCGAGTTGCAGTACGCTGCAACCGGCCGGAAAAGATCCATGGAGCCGAAGAGACTCGAGTATGACACATCGGAAACATGACAGCGATTTGATCAACTCGAAATCAAGGGCTTGGTCTCTGCTGCGCTCATGTTTCTCGCATCTGTGGCAGCGAGAGCACGAGCAACTTGGCTTGCCGGTCGACAAAAGCGTGGACCTTGTTCACATTTTCATCAAATGATGTGTCAAACAACATGCTGCCTGCCTGCCTGCTGACAAGCCATGCATCAGCAGATCAGCAGATCACCATATCCACACTCGGGTGCCTGACTCACAAGTGACAACCTTGGGCGGCAACCTTGAATTGAGTTTGCCGAAGAAAGGGGGGCTTGCGAACGTGCGGAGTATGTACTGGTTTTTCTTTCTTTCTTTATTTTCCTTCTACATCATGACCGAGAAGCCAACATCTTCCTGCAGCACACCTTGCAACAAGGTGTTCCAATCGGGCATGTACATGTACTGCACGTCATCGCACATGCCCACGTCGCTCATGTCAACCAGTTTCCTGTTCGTCGAACCCAGCAACATGCCGTCTGTCGGACCAACATCCGTCTCATTCCTGTTGCCTTGGTACTGGGCCGCAGCTTGGGGGATTAGCGTCGCGGCTCTGGCCTGCAGCGCCTTGAAGATGGTCCACTTCGGACCTCGCATCACGGCCGTGCTGGCCCTCTCCATTTTCTGAACATGCTGCTCAACGGCGTCGAATGCCCGTCTTGCGCAGGCCCGTCTTGGCTGCAGACATATGTTCCAGAGGATGAAGAGCATCAGGTGATACTGGGGGTACGATCTTGTGGACCAGTGATAGGGACGGAGCAGTTCGTCGCCTAGCATGTTCTCTCCCTCTTCAAAGAGAACAAGCGCCTCGAGAAGCGTCTGCTCCGTGGCGAGAAGTTCCTGCTGCTCCGGATGGTGATGGGCTTCCCATTGTTGACGGGTGACAAAGTCTAGTTTGCGGGTGATGAAGCGGCATGTCGCCATGGTCATTTTGTGCACGGGGAGCACTGGATTGCAACCCTGCATCATGTCCTCCACCTTGTTGATCAAGTTGCTGACGATGCGGTCGCGCGCCTCATGAGACGGGGGCGCCGGCCCCGCAGACCGAGAAAGCTGCGAGAGGTCTGCCCACGTTTGCGTGATATGTATGCTGACGAGGATGGTGAGCATTCTCGTCCATCCTCTTCGAGCGGGCGGGAGCTGCTTCATCTCTGGGTGCAGGTCACTGTCTTCCAGGTTGAGGGGCAGCTCTGCGCCCCCAAGCATCGTGGCGGTATTAGGTGTCGGGAATTCATGTAGGCCCAGATCTTCTGCGGCGCGACCATCTCGAACAACGAGGTACCACCATAGTCGGCGGCGTATTTCAGATTCGAACGGGGCGAGGCCGAGCTTTTTGCCATCCCTGTGGAGCCCTATTGACTGGGCGATTCGGATGGCGAGGCCATTGAGAGTCCAGATGCCACGCCCAGTGTTGTGAACGCGGACAGCACTCTGCTCATTGGAACCAATCAGTTTTTTTTTTACGGGAGCAGGTGGGCTCTGGTAAGGGATAACAAGGGATAACAAGGGATAGTAGAAGGAAGGTGTTTTCTTTGGAAAGCTGTCCCTCGGGGAGTCGAGGAGGCACGTACCAGATAAATAGCCATGGCCTGTAACATGACGACAGTGGGATTCTCCAGCAAGTCCGCTTGAGCAAAGGCCTGCTCCAGGCCGGCCTTGTATCGCAGCAAGGCGCTGTTCCACGTCTCGCCGAGAACCTGGACGCAGTCCTCTTGTTCGTCCAGAGCCACTGTCGCAGCATAGTAGATGGCGTAGCAGAGAGTCAGGGACTCGGCGGATGCAATTTCGGGGTCATTTATCACTGTGTACACGGTGATCTCTGTGGTGGGTATGTGGACGAGCTTATAGAGCGTATCGACGACATCCACGAAGATTCTCCAGAGCTGGCCAGCCGTGGACTTGGGTGGGTGAAAGCTCGCAGCTGGCTGGGAGTAGACTGGGCTGGAAAGGATGCCAGTGGGGTTGAATGCAGAGGGGGTGTTGGATTGGGAGATTGAGTCGTCCCTTGGAGTGGCCAGGGCCGTTCGCACATGGCTTTCCTGTGGACTGGTGTGAGTTGTCATGACATTTGGATTGAAAGAGCCATCAGATGGACCTACCTGTCCGATGACGCGCGAGACGAGCACCTCGTTGAAATACTGGCTTGATGAGCCCTTCCCCAGCAAGATCTCGCCCGGGGGGCTCCCCGCACCGTGTCCCGGCCCGCGAGATGAGGATGAGGATGAGGCCGAGGCCGCTGCGGTTGCCCCGCCGTGGGGGAACGATGCAGAGGCCGGCGTGCTAACCCGATCTGGCGGAGCGGATGAATGGGGAGCGGCGTGGTCTGCGCGTGTATTATTATTACATGTGGTGACACCCGTCAGCGTCGTCTCCAGCCTCGAGATGCGCGTGGCAACGTCGATGATGGTGGGTTTTCGGACCCGCGGCGCCCTCGGCTCCTTGGGTGGATAGCAGCAGGCGCGGCCGCCCCGACGGCATGGTGTGCAGGGTGATTTCTTGTCGCAACGGACCTTGCGGCGACGACATGTCGCACAGGATCGGTCTACTGCGGCTGGGGGTTGGTCTGATGCCTCAGACGCCGCGGGAGACTGGCTCGACATGGACGTTTGTGGTGTGGTCTGTGTGGATGGGATGAGGAGGGGTTCGGCTCGGGTCTGGAGAGAGATGGATGATTTGGTCCGTAGTCAGTTAGCCAAATGGCGAATGCGGCGGAGAAGCAGCCAGCCCCAGGGGCAAAAAAAAAAAAAAAAAGTAATACCACCAGAGGCTGCGACTTCAATCCCTTTCTTGCTTGACGCGCGCGTTGGCGATGAAGAGCGAGCGACATGTGTAAGTGGAAAGTTGGTTGCGAGTCTCGGCCTCGGTGGTTGGAATAAAGGACCGAGGCCGAAGAAGGCATCTGTCAGCCTCATGTTGCATCCAAGCAGCGGGCCCCGAAATTCCCGAGAGCAGAGTTCTCCCGTGTCTTTCTGGGTTCATTTTTTAATCTCCTTTCGGTCATCCGAAGGCGCGAGTGCCCGAGCCTAAAGGCGTCCGGCCTCTCGAGAAAGAATGGGATCTTGTCCTCGGGGAAATTTGCCGAATATTCATAATACAATACGTGGGTGAGTCCTGGGCAAATGCAAAGAAAGGGTCCCCGACAGAAACCCACCATCAGCTCTATTCTTCTTCTTCTTGAGTCTCCCAATTTTTGTGTCATTTCTTCTCCCAAGCATCAAGCGTGAGACATTTCACTCTTGTACAGTCAACTTGGTCTGGCCCCGCAAACCTGCTTTTTACTCACCTCTATTATATCGTCGTCAACCAACGCCATGACCCCGGCCTCAAGCTTGAAAAGGCAGTCCTCCAGCGGCTCCCTTTCCAGCAAGACGGCGCAGAAAAACGACCAGACAAGCGCGGGCAACGCATATCCCGCCGAGAAGACAGATGCGGAGAAGGCGTCTGCCGAGGACGAGCACTTTGGACCTCCTGCCCCGGACGGCGGTGCGGCAGCATGGCTTGTTGTCCTGGGTGCGTGGTGCACATCTTTTTGCAGTTTCGGCTGGATAAACAGTACGTTTGGGACTGCTCATGCAGGCATGCACGATAATATGGCAAGATGATTGCTGATCCGTAAGCAGGCGTCGGAGCGTTTCAGCAATTCTACCAACATGAGCTTCTGTCATCCTACTCTGCCAGCACAATTGCTTGGATTCCATCGTTGCAAATCTTCTTTATGAACGCAATGGTCAGTACCGCTCATCTCTTACCTCTCCACTCTGCTTCTTCATTTCTCTCTGGAGCTTCGAAACTTCGAAACTGTTTGGACTGACTTTTATGGAAAAGGGACCCATCGTAGGCACCCTTTACGACAAGTACGGACCTCGACAGCTCGTCTTCTGGGGCAGCATCCTCCACGTCTTTGGACTGATGATGTGCTCTCTCGGAACGCAATACTATCAGATTCTCCTGGCGCAGGGCGTCTGCTCGGCCATTGGTGTTTCTGCCATTTTTCAGCCTTGTAAGTAGTTGGTTGGCACGACCCTTTTTTTTTTCTTTTTTCCCTTTGATCTGTGGGGTTTTCCCCGTCAATCTCATCAGCTAACAGACATTCGTCGGAATAGCCATGAACTGCATCAACGGATGGTTCGACAAGAAGCGCGGCGCGGCCTTTGGCATCCTCGCCACGGGCTCCAGCCTAGGCGGCGTCGTTTTCCCCATCATGGTCAGCCGGCTCATTCGCCAGGTCGGATTCCCCTGGGCCATGCGAACCTGCGCGTTCCTCGTCCTCGCCCTCCTCATCGTTGCCAATCTCACGGTCCGGACGTTCCAGCCGCCCCGGCCGCAGAAGCTCACCAGGACACTGCTCGCCCAGCCCTTCCGCGAGCTCAACTTTGTCTTTCTCTGCGCCGGCTTCTTCTGCTTCACGTTTGGCATCTACATCCCCATCGACTACCTGCCTGTTCAGGCGCTCGATGCTGGCATGGACCCCAATTTGGCGCAGTACCTGCTCTCTATTCTCAACGCCGCGAGCCTTTTCGGTCGTCTGTTCTCCGGCATCATGGGTGACAGGATCGGTCGATTCAACATGTTTACTGTCGTGTGTGCGTTGACGGGCCTGTGGGTGCTGGCGTTATGGATTCCATCCTCCAGCACGGGCGGCATCATTGCGTTTGCCGCTCTGTTTGGTTTCTGCTCCGGCGCCTACGTATCGTTGATTCCCGCTCTCGTTGCACAGATTTCGCCCCTGCGAGAGATTGGACTCCGAACGGGCATCATGTTCTTCGTAGGGTCCATTGGCGGCCTGGTTACAAACCCCATCAACGGGGCGATTCTGGGCCAAGACAAGAATTGGGTGGGCGTCAAGGTGTTTGCGGGTGTCTTTTGTCTGGCAGGGACGCTGCTGGTGTTTGCCTCGAGAATACACCATACTGGATGGAAGTTGGCGGTTGTGTTTTAAGATTTCTTGAGAGGTACATTCCAACTTTTCCCCGACTCTTGAGCTTTCGAGGGCGTTTTCTCATCACGTGTAAAGGCGGGTTGCGTCGGGACTTGTTCTTTCGTCTCGAGACGTTGCGTTCCGATGAACAAGAGCCCGGGATTGAATTAATGCCAGGGTGTGGAGATGAGAATCTATGGAGAAACGGGTAGACAGATGCAACTCTCAAAAGGATAGTCGGTAATGCAATACTCATGAAGAAGAGTCATCAAGCCGAGACAATTGAGCCTCCATGACAAGCGAGCCAAGGCAAAGCCGTAGTGCGTCCATTGACAAGAAGAATCCCATTATGAACGAAGGCGGGCCGTCGTGGGAAGTCTCAACCGCCACGGCGGCGATTCCTAAGCTCCCACGCGCACTCCGCATGATGTCAATCGATGTTTAATTGCACGCAACCTGGCTCCACGGATGTCATGGAGTTATGTGCTGGTAATATCCCAGAGTCAAGGTCGAGCCTCTTGGGAGTGAATGTGGGACCACTCATACCTGGTCATGACTGTGCCAGCCACTACCGTATGAAAAAGAAGAAGAAGAAGAAGAAGAAGAAGAAAGAAAAAGCCAGACCCGAGACGTGAAAATTGAAAATAGCATGCCTCGTCATCGTCATGGCTGTCACGGATCGAGCAGGCGTGGTTGGACCCTGAGCCTCCTCCTCCGCGGGCAGACCGCGCGGGCAGGAATCAATCGGAACGCGCATCTTGCTATTTTCGAAACCCGCATTTTCTGACCCCGCGGCAGAAGAAAGAGACGGAAACGAGGAAGAGAGATATTCTCCGTCTCAATACTTTGTCTCGACGGGGCGCTGGCATGGAATATTGGTGGGGGGGATTTTTTTTTTCCCCCGATCCTTTTTTTTTGAATGGAGCCGAAGCGAGGGAGGCCAGACAGAAAACGCGCCTTCGCCTCAGGCCGTAACAAGAAACCATCGAATCCAGCATGCCGGCCGGGGGGTCTCCAAGATGAAAATCCCCCCCCCCCCTTCCCGAAAAAAAAAAACCTGATCCAAGACGCGTTGTCGCCCGGCTCCAACGGCTTGCGGCTCCGTTGATTGCATGCCGGACCTCACCTCCAGCGCAGCGTGGGCGTCTTCGAAATGTGGCCGGCTGTATTGATTGAGGATGAGCGCGCGCGAGAGAGACAACTTCTGGTGCAGCAACGTCAAGCGTCTGGTAGATATAAAGAAAGGGGGGAAGGGATGGGAAATGTCTGGATTTTGATTTTTGTTTCTTCATCATCGCTTCACATCTACGCAACTTGTTCAAGAGAAGATACCTTTATTTACACTGGCAAACTTTTTCTTCTTTCCAACATTCCCCCGTTATAGCTCACAAAACCCCCCAGCAAGGTCCCACCGATTTTGATAGAAAGGATCCGAAACGGCGCATTTACTTCCATCAAATCAATTTGGTTCCCAAAAAAAAAAGGAACAATTAGGCCGTCAACTCCCTTCCCACTTACTTGTCTCTCACTCAGACGCCCCCCCCCCCCATCATGGCTGGCAAGATGTTTAATCTGCTCACCATCCTGGTCACTTTAATGGGACTCGCGTCTGCGCAGACACAGACGACGGCGTCCGGATCGACCCTCTCCGCGGGCATTACGACAATGGGCGGCTCGGCAGACATGATGTCGACGGCGGCTGCGACTCCGTCCGGAGCGGTCAACACCGGGGCCGCGTCGAGCATGAGCAACCACCCGCATCACAACCAGAACACGACTCCCGCTCCCGCTGCCGCTGCCACAGGGCCCAAGATCAAGTTCGGCCTCCCGACGGCGTCGAATGCCAATCCCGTGCGCAACGCGGGGAGGCGGCCGTCGCAGCCGGGGCTGAGGAAGCTCACCATTGTGGTTGGGCTGGTCACGTATGGACTGATATTGCTCTAATCCATAGTTCATTCGACGAGAGGCGGCAATACCCGGTGGGAAGGTGTCGGCATTAGATACAGCGCAACGGGACTCGAAAGCTGGTTCTTTCGTGTCCGACTCGAACAAAAAAAAATTTGGAATCAAAGTACAAGGAATGGGAGAAGTGCGCGCGCATGGCCATGGCAGCTAGATTCCCTGGCCAGGATTGTTTCTCCGGGTGCGGAGTAAGATGACAGAACGACAGGGTCGCATCTATTAGTAATGTGGGAAGGGGGTATCATTGATAGGACATGCAGTCACTTAAACAGCCAGAATAGTCTGGACTTGTTAATACATGGTTTTTCCTTCTTCTTATATCATGTCCAGAAACGTCACCAACTGCCTGCGACAACAAGTACGTTTTCCGACTTCAAAAAAAAAAAAGACAAAACACCTTTCCCTCCGAAAACACAAAGGAATCAAGAAGCACACGCTCATGTTATGTTTGATTTACTACTATTTGGGGGCTATCTGTATGTGAGCGGAATTACTGACACATGGGGAGAAGTCGGGGCGCACATCAACTGAGGATCCGATAGACAATTCTGGGAATGTGCATATCGCGAGATGGAAGTGGCATGTGCGTCCACATCAAGGCAAGAGGAGAAAGCGTCCATGCCGTCTACAAGACGTGAGATCAAATGGTATATCTGAACCGCGGCGAATCATCCCCCAGCTCGACCAGCTCCTCCTCCTCCATCCCGCGATGCTTCTCGCTCATCACGCCTCCCTCCCGCCTTCGGTTCTCCCTCCGGTACCAATACCATAGGAACCCGTAGATGGCTGTGCCCATGCCCACCATGGCGAGACACACGGCGTGTCCGCGAATATATCGAGGCTGGTCTGGTTTGGGACTATATAAAGGGCGTAAGCCAGCTTTCTTCGAATCCAGTATTATATGGAGATGGGGGGAATAAAAGAACGAGAAATGAAATGAAAGCCACGTCTTCGACAAAAATGCCTGTGACTGCTGAAACTCAGAGCCAGAACCAACAGGAGGGGACAGACTCACTATATAAACGCAGACATGACGCCCGCCGCATTCCCAAAGGTAAGCTGCATCCCCGTCGCAGTAGTCCTCTTCCCATACCGAGGCGAGTTATTCGGCAACTACATTTTCCCCATTAGTCACACGATAAAGGGAAAAAGGGGGGGGGGGGGGTCAACGAACCCACGCCAACGGCAGCCCAACAACAACATACAGCCCCCCCGCGACCAAGAAGCACGCAAAGTAGTGCACCCCGGCAGCAACATCTGCCAGCAACACCGCGTACCCTACCGCACTCACAGACCCAAAGATGACGCAGAAGAGGCCGCGCATCTGAACACGGTCAGACAGCCACGCCGTGCCCATGTACGTGGCTGCTCCGAAAAAGTAGCACGGTATGGTGAGGAGCTGGACCTGAGCCGGGGACCACTCGCCGAGTGCTTGGATGATGGTGGGCAGGAAAGTCGAGAATCCTAACTCCCGTCAGCCTCGCAGCTTCGCTCGAGAAAGGAGAAAAAACGGGGGGGGGGGGGGCAACCTCGCTGTATTCACCATAGAGCATCGTATCAACCCCAAACTGCGCCACGTAAAAGGCCCATGCCTTCCAGTCCGTAAAGGCCCTAAGCACATCCCCCCTCCCCACCTCCTCGCTGCTCTTGGAGCTCCCGTACGCCCTCCTCCTTCGCACCTCCATCATGGCCTTCTCCGCGTCGTCCAAAAAGTACGCCGACTCGGCATCGTTCGGCAGCGCAAAGTACGTCACCACGCCCAGCACCACGCTCGGGATCCCCTCGATGACGAAGATCCATCGCCATCCGCTCATCCCCTGCACGCCATCCATGTGGCCGATGCCGTAGGCGAGCAGTCCGCCCAGGGCGCCGGCAATGGCCGCGCTGACAAACAGGTAGCCCACCCGCAGCGCGAGCTCGTTCTTGGTGTAGAAGAAGGTGAGGTAGATGTTCAGCCCGGGGAACAGCCCTGCTTCCACGGCGCCAAGCAGCAGGCGGCATGCGATGAGGCTGCCGTACGAGTTGACGAACCCCATGAGCGTGGCGACGAGGCCCCATGACACGGTGATGAAGGCGATCCAGCGACGAGGGGTGAACAGCTTGAGCACCAGGTTGGACGGCACCTCAAAGAACATGTACGTGACGAAGAAGATGGAGACGGCGACTTGGAACTGCGCCGAGCTGAGGGACAGGTCTTCCTCGAGCTTGTATAGGCGCGCGTTGCCGACGTTGACTCGGTCTATGAAGCTGAAGAGGTAGATGCTCATGATGAGCGGTATGAGATGCAAGTCCAGCTTTCGGACAAGTCTCTTCTCGTCGACGCCTTCGCTCGCAGCGAGCAGCTGGTCCACGGTGATGCGTCGGTCCATGGGGCCTCCGTCTGGCGAGCTCTCGTTGCTGCCTGCGCGCGCGGAACGCTCATCCTCGCCAGCCAGGCCCATTTTGAGGGCTTAGGTGATTGATTTTGAATTCCTCCTTTTGGAAATTTTCATCGAGGGTTTCGTTGTCGCAGTCATGGTGGGAGGAATCTGAAAGGGTTTTTTGATGGATCACGGTCCGGCCCCACCCGATCGGGGCTATGACATGACTCGTCGCAATTTCATTTTTTTTGGGAACAAGCCCCACGGAATAACACAATGCATCTTTTGGTACTATGTGAGTTGCGCTCGTCATTAATACAGCTTCGCTATAAAAGTCTCTCGTCACCGGCGTACAAGACCTGCTCCTGTTTCGCCTTGCATCCTATAGCAAGATTCCGCTTGAAGCCATGCACGATCAACACGATGTGAATGCCCTCCTTCGCCCAATGTAATTCGTACCCAGCCAAACTTTCGGCAAGCGTAAGAAGAAAAGACGACGGACCAGTTCGAAATTCCATATTCAGAGGAGTCATTCACACCGAAGTATATATACAAAAAAAAAAAGGTATAAGCAGAATGACATCGACAGACTCGCCCTGTTCTGATATGCCACTCAAGAATCCACATTATATGCCTTCATGCTATGTCCATTCAAGCAACATCTGACAAAGCGATTGATTGTATGGAGCAGTAATTAGCCATGCTCCGTCAAAAGTCTCCTGTCGCGAGCCAAATCCCCTTTTTGTGCCTTCAGTGATACCCATGCTTGAGTCATGCGTGAGTTTCGTCTATCTGTAGCTCTCTGTCGGCATTTCATACACGGGCCCGCTGTGACGGGTCGAGACAGGTTGGCTATCGATCTCTTGTGCGTTGTCGCTGTGCCATTTGGCAGCTGCCGGGTTATCGGTGGCCATTTCCGCAGCATCAGTCTGGTGCCATTTGGCACCAGCGCCATCGTTACCCAGCTCGACGGTATCAGGTCGGGCAGTCATGGGGCTGACCGAGGCGGTGTTGGTCTCCGGCGTAGGGTGTCGTGGCAATTGATCTCCAGGGGACAGAGTGCTGGCTCTGGTGGTGGTGGTTGTGTTTCGCGTGGGGGCATAGGCGGCGCCGTACGGCTCGGGCTTGGCGTAGCCGGCACGACCGTCTCCCATGGCTGTTCCACGATAGCCTTCGGGCTGAACGTTGGGAAGTACTGGGTCGCGGCGAGGAGCGGCGCCGGGAGCAGATGAGAGTGCCTCAGACATGGGCCGCGAGTGGCGAGAGCCGCCAGCAGCAGCGCCGCCAACGGGGACCTCGGACGAAGGGCCCAGCAAGTCATCGGGATCAGGCTTGGGGCTGCGGCGTCGTCTCAGGCAGAAGAGAATAATTGCTCCAATGGCAAGCAATCCAGCAATAGCAACACCAGCTCCAATGCCGGCCTTGGCACCAGTTGAGAGGCCGCCATCGTTGTTGTCATTGTTGTTGCTGTTGTTATTGTTGTTGTTGTTCCCACTGCCCGCGTTTCCGGTGGGTATCGAAGTAGATGTTTCAATGGTTCCAGTAGCAACCTGCGTCAGCTTCAAGATGATTGTGGCGGTTGTGGTAAGAGTGGTCTTGGCATTGACTTGCTCGGTTTCGGTAACGAATGATGTCGTGTGGACCAGCGTAGTTGTCGTAGACCTGATAGCCCTAGTAGCAGTTACGAGAACAGTCGAATCTCCACCACCGCGGCCGATAGTAACAGTGACGACATTGGTGACAACCGCCCGCCTGAAATTGTTTCCGACTCTCTGGAGCCCAGTGTAGCCGGCCTGGGGAGCCGAAACGGCAGGGGCAGGAGTAGCTTGAGCCTCGACTTGAGCAGGTCCGTCGCCAATGTACACAGCATCCTTCTCCTCCACAGCACGCTTAGCATTGACAATTTGGGTCGAAGTGACGTAGACCGTCTTGGTAGCGACATCTCGGTCGCGGCTGGTGACCGTCGTCGTAGCGACATCAGTAGTCGTAACGGTCACAGTGACAACGGTGCTGATGGACACAGTCGTCGTACTGGTGACTGTGCTTCCAGCATTTGGCAGAGTAACGGTCTGGGTTACTTGAACAGTGGTGTCGTCTGCAGCAGTAGGTGTAGTAGATGGGGTCGAACTTTGACTTTGGCTTCCGCTTCCAGTATCGGATTCGACGGTTGAAGTGGTCAAAGGAGCTGGCGAGGTGGTGCCAACATTCTGACGGACAGCGACTCGACCTGCCTGAGCGCCGAGGGCGGCGCCCAGAGTGAGTCCCCAAAAGAGACGCATGCTCGGGTCAAAAGAGGGATCCTGTGAAAAAAAAAAATTGGGCTCACGGGCGGATAAAGATGAAGATGGTCTCGAAACGGGAAAGAAGTAGGTTCCCAGATCGACTTTGTCGCTCGCGAAATAGTCGGACGAGATGTGACGAGCGAATCAATCGATCAGGACTACTCTTCTCAGCCAGTGAAGGAGAGAGTGTGTAGAACTTTCGTCGGCGAGTGCGGATCGCGTTTGGATTGCTGGGCGGTTCTCGACAATGTGGCCGTTGTGCGCGCCGCGCGAAACTCAAAAGGGGCCGTACTTGTTTACACAGAGAGCGTGGATTGATGTGTCAATTTGGAGGGGGAATGTGAATGCCGGCCGAATGGGGGACGAGAAAACACAATGAAGAAAAGGCCGGCTATGGTGAATACCGAGTGAAGAATAACAGTGAAAGTTACAGCAAAGAAATAAAGAAAAGTTATGATTGCCTGAATAGCCCAGACAATAGTTGGATTGCTGAAACGAGAAGGGGTGGCGAGGAAGTCAAGCCAGAGCACGAACGGAGTTGGGATGGATGGATGGATGGATGGATGGATGGATGGATGGGTGGATGGATGGATGGATGGTCCAGGATGGATGGATGGGTGGGTGGGGGCAGGCAGGCTCGGCTTGAGACGCATTTTTCACGGCAGGCAGGGCCAATGCAGCTGCCAATCTTGCCCCGTCAGTGGCGGCTAGCGGCCACAAGGGTGCCTGGAAGCCCAGCAGGGCGCTAATTCAGCTGGCGGGCTCAGGTGCTCCGTCACTAGCATCAGCCACAGGGACTGGCGTCCGTTGCTGTGTCTGGTGGTTGTTTATTTTTATATTTATATCCTCGGTGCATCCGGCGGCGAGTCTGGGCAACGGCGATAGCCAGCAGCAAGCAAGCCCAGGAACACCGTTCCATGTTCACCAGGCGCGCCAACATGGCAACTGTTACTCGTGCCCCGCCCCACCTTACCACCGGCCATCCGCCGTCCTCCGTACTTACTTGCACCAGACGCTTATGTATGTACTTACTCGCAGAAGCGTGGTGCCAGCGTCGAGAACTTGTAGAGCATTGTCCGACTCCACTTGTCCCTGACTCTCCCACAGATTGCTTTTTTTTTCAATGGACGGGGACGGTGAAAAATAACAGTAGATGCACGAATGCAGGTCCGCAGCGTTGGTAAAGCGTCGTCTGATTGTATCTCGCGATGGTAACTATAAATGGCTCAAAGCCCACCCAACGCCATATCGCGCGCCACCGTCTGTTCGTGACATCGCTCTCGCCGGCAAGCTGTGCACAACCCAGAAATGAAGAAGAGAACCCCCATGCCCCAAGACTCAGTCAGTTCAGGATCGACCTGTTCCCCTTCCCGGTTAGCAAACCGCCCCCCCCCCCTTGGCTGTGGCGCAAGCAAGCGCAAGAGAATGAAAGAAATAAAAGGGAGAAGAAAAAACAGCGGCTTGGGACCCCTCTTTTAATACGAGATTTTGAATTTAATAAAAAAAAAATTCCATCCACGACGATGTCATACAATTTGCCCGGGAAGGAGGGAGACCATGTCGGCGGGGATTTTCCCCACTCGGTCGTCCGATGTTCTTATTGGCCTTGCATATCGGGACATTTTCCAGATTCACGGCAGGCACGATTCCCTGACTGACGATTGCCACTGGACAAATGGGGCTTTTCTTTCCCCCCCCAGGGCCAGGGCCCCCTGAATGCTTTCCCAAGAATGCATAGCCCCAGACCAACACCACACCACAACAACACCACCACACTCGAATGCCATCAGCCAAAGATTAGCGAAATTGGGGGGGGAATGCAAAAAAAAAACGCCAATCTGCTCTCACATCCGTCACTCGCAGAAAAACGTTTCCTTGCCGCACCCAAGAAGTGGCCGAAGATGAGCGAACCGGAGCCCACCTGCCGTACACACAATCTAGATGCATAAAACGAGGTGCACCGAACGGGTCGACGTGGCGGCAAGTCGAATGAATGCCCCGTCCGAAAGAGGCGGCGGGAGACGGTACGAATAGGTTGATCACATTTGCGGCACGAAGGCACGTCACAAGGCTACGGGCATTGTTGACCAATGCTGGCTCCGCTGGCTTCATCTGCAAATCCAACGTTTCTGCCCACTTCCCCGGCCAAGGAAGGATACTCAGATATAGTTCAGCATTTGGTTTATCAAGGGTTCTCCCTTGCCCTGATTCATCTGCACCTAGCAGGGCGTTCCAGAGCCACCATCCTGAACATTCTTCCCACCATGATAACACCTGGTTCATCCAATTATCAACCCAATGTCTTTATACCCGTGTACATCTCCTTCCCTGCCCTTCTTTCCCATGCCGTCGGCGTCCGGCGTCGCGAAGCACAAGTACCGCTGAGATAATGTCTTTACCCGAATACCCTGTCTCGATGTGTCCTCCCAAAAAGACCCGTAACATCGATCACCCGTGAATGGAATGAAGTAGAGAAAAGGGGGGGCATCAAGATGATGAACCAACAGGGTTTTAATTTTCTTTAAACCCCTTTTGCAATATGATGCATGAAAAGGTGCGCATCGGCTTGCGAATATACCGGGTATAAAGAGGGATAGTCTGTATTCCTGAAACATGTTTCCGATTCCCCCAACCATATTGCATCTAAAAGTTTTCTTTGCCCCAAACATACGAGAATCTAGAGAAACTGTCAGTCGCCATGGCACAAGACGGAAACAGATGGGAGATCTAAAAACATACCCGGGTTCAGTGTACTTGTTGCAGTACACGTGCAGTGAGCTGCCCAGGCCCTTGGGACCGCAGAAGAAGACACCCGCCTCACCAGGACAGTGAATTTTCCGGATGCCGCGGAAGATCATGTCCCAGTTGGGTCGGCCAAAGTTTGTCGGGCTCCTCAGACCAGTGATGGTGTCTTTGTCTGCGTTGGCGTCGTTGATCATGATGTTGGTCGCGTCATCCGCCTTGATCTTGGCCGTCAGGTAGGTGTGAATCTCGATGCGGTTCTCGACATCCTGCGCCTCGACGGCCAACAGCAAGGATCGGAACCACTCGAAAGATCCGAAGTCGCGGCAGATCCAGAAGAAGTACACTTTCGATAGGCGCGTCTTCTTCTGGGGGTAGTTCATCCGGTACCAGATCGACTTCAGGATGGAGGCAAACGGCGTGACGCCAATGCCGGCGCCAACCAAGATGGCTGTTTCGTACTTGAAAACATCTTCCGAGGCTGACCCGAATGGTCCGTCGACATAGACTCGCGGCAGGACTTTCTGGAGAGCAGGGTCGACGCCGTTGCTGTCTCCATCAATGCCCACGACCTTGCTTGTGTCCCCTTTCTTGCCCCATTCGCACCCAAGAGCCTGGGAAACCGCCATGGTGAAGTCGCCTTGGCACCGCATGTGGATCGAGATGTAATCCTCCTCGGGGGCGCTGGTCAGGGTGAAGGGATGGTATTGCCACAGGGATACGGCCGGACAGCAAAAGAATATGTATTGGCCGGCACGCGTCTTGGTGTTCTCCTTCTTGATCTGGATCTCGCACACCTGACTAGGGTGTTGGATAACCTTTGAGATATATGTCTTGTGTCGACCACGTATTTCTCGAGCCACACGCTCGGCCAGGTAGATGAAGCCCCCGTACATCCAATACTGCCAAAACACGCCAATGGCGGAGGCGCCGATGCTCGTACAAAAGGGCGTCACGTCCGGCTGGATCATGCAGAACGCTCCGTGCAGAGACCAGAAGAAGAAGAAGACGATGAACATGTGATGCGTGTACCAGAAACGCTCGTAGTTGGCCCGGCGCGGCTTCTCGACTGAAGTGATGACCATTCCCATGAGTGCAATCAGCATCACATAGCCCGTCCAACCCGGCCCAGAGGCAAAGTTGGCGAGCAGCCATCCGTAGAACCCCAACTTGTTTTTGGCAGCGACCTGGGCAAAGTTGTTCCAGTGCGCAATGGTATGTACCCATGAGAAGAAGACGATTGACCACGCGGTGGTGATGTGGAAGGTGATGTTCTTGTCGAACTGAATGATGCCGTTGAGCGGTGTCTGGCGCATGAGTGAGATCAAGGTTCGGCAGACGGGGAACAGGATGATGCCGACATCAATGTGCAAGACCAAGGCGGATGCTCTTGCAATGGTAAAGGTGAAGCCGAATATGTCTCTGGCGCTCTGCAGACTGTCTTTCAGTGCGTAATGGACCGAGGCAAATGAGAAGATGAGCGCATGCGTGAGCATGAACACGAACACAAACCTAGCTCCGAACGTTAGTCTATCCATGATCCTTTCTTCATGTGTGGCAAACAACTTACACCCGTCGGTATCCTTCGTTGATCATCCATCGGTCAAACTTTTCTCTTGAGGAAAGTTCTTGCTGCTTTTCCTGAGTCATCTCGCCAGAGAGGAGCATTCGTGTAAGTGGCGTCCATCTTGACCGTTCGGAAGGTCGTTCGGAGCCCGCATCGGAGCCCCCAGGGTAATAATAGCTCATTGTAGCCGGCGTGTTTCCTTTGATTCAAAAAATGCGCGATCAAATCTGGTTTCGAACAGTGGGACTTTCCCTTCGGATTCTGGACGGTAACAAGATCGAATGTGTGGCCCGGCAAAGATTTTGCGTTACTCTATCGACCTCAACATGGGATATCAAGGTATACGTTTTGTCGTTGAACGGCTGGCGTTTTTTTTTTAATTCTTTTTCCTTTTTTCGTGTGAATCAATTCAGATCCTGCTGAAAGTAACGAATAGACTTTTTTCGAAGAGAAGGTCGGGGAGATCCACATCCAGTATGTTCACTCAAAAGACAGACATGTCTATAGGCTCATGTTAAAGACATTCCGAGTGGCTACTAAGGTGCGTAAAGAGAGAAGAATTGGGGGGGGGGGGGCCAGGGACTCTTCTTCAAGGTCTCGTCAAGTTTGCAGAGAGCGGACCAACAAAGGACCTGGCGATTTTTCTCCAAGTGAAAAATGGGTAAAAGGCCAAGACGTCGCAAGACTCATGGGGTTATGCGGCACGGTTGCAAATCGTGAAACACCAGACGGCGTCCGCAAAGGGAAGAGGAAGTCTTACCAATTACCGATTTCCAGGCACGTCCGGCACATAACGACGATGAGCTGTTATTCAACAGGGCAGAACTTTGACCTGAGCGACTAGGCTTGGGGCAATGAGAACCGAGAGACAGGAAGCCAGCTTTTGAGACGGAAATGCAGACAAAATGGTTCCATGTTATCGGTGTCAGGCCGGGTATATGGGTGGATGGGTGGATGGGTGGATGGGTGGATGGATCAAAGGATCATGGCCGGCTCCATCACAGAGACCCGAGCGCAGAGCCAAAAGCGGCCGAGGACTCCCCTTTCAGGTCAGAGACCGAAACTGTCAATAGGATCCGAAACGGCTTGTCCGGTGAAAAATACCTGCCTAGAAGGCTCTGTTTTGCGCAAATATGTTGCGAAGAATTGCCACCACATGTCTTGGAAACATGTGCTGTTCTGGGTTGATCTCAGAAGAAGAGCCCAGGAAGAAACAATCTTCGAACCCGTTGGCCCCGACGCCGTCTCTGCCGACGGGTGGTAAGTCGTTCGTTCATATCGCGACTGTGATGCGCACGGCCATGGCGGGCCAAGCTGCTGTGCTGCACGGAGTAAGAAGGAGTCAAAGTAACGAGGGATTCTTGTATGGGCAAGCCAGCCAGGGGCCAAGATGCGGAGGCAGTGGGCAGGGCAAGTGGGCAGGGCAAGTGGGCAGTGCTGGTGTCAAATCCAGCCCCGTGAAACCCGGCTGCGACAACGGCTCGTCACGCCAACCAGTTCCAGAGAGGTCAGCGCTCTATTCTTTTTGTGTTTTGCCAGACGGACCATGTAACCATGTGCAACAGACTTGGAATCTTCAGGCTTCAATGGTCAGAATATTAATCATCAACCTAGTCGCATCTTAGAAACAGGGCCCTTGCTGGACCCTTGCTGGGCCCTTGCTTGCTTCACCCTCATCATGAACGCTACTGCGTGCGTCTACGGCCTTGACTGAGCTCGCATTTTCGAACATTGTCTCAAAGCACCGTTGCTTTCGAAAAGGCCCTCACTGACATCAGTCACGTTTGTCTGCCCATGCATGTACAAGGAGAGGCGTGAATATAATACCAGACTGTACTGAGCAAAAACCATGCCATAACACACGTCAATCATGATGCAAAAGAGAAAAGGAAAAAAGCCAGCCGCATGATATACCTTTAGTAGCTGAATGTGATCTGTCTAGTTTGCGTTGTCACCTCCAGAACCCCAAAACCTCACCTTCGTCAGGGTCAGAAGCAGCTCAGCCAGTACGTTCCAGAGTGAGGCTCTCTGGCCTATCACACATGCTTGACCTGCCTCACTTCCGCCGCTATCTGTGAAGCAAGAATCCCTTGAAAGGAATTCCTTCCCCGTGTCGTGCCGATTATCTTGCAAAAGAGAAAAACGTTACTCTTTATCATCCTCCTCCATACATCTCGTTCCCAAACCGTCTGATTCTGGCTCGCGAGTTAAACGGCATACTTTCGAGTCCACTCTCGCGCCGTCGCCTCGTATCGAGGCCTGTCGGTCTTGTACACATGAGCGATTTCAGGCACAAGGGGGTCGTCGGGGTTGGGGTCTGTGAGCATGGAGCAGATGGAGAGAAGAACTATTGATCCACCTATTAGCATGACAATTTTTCTTGCATGATCCGGATTTCGTCAAGGCAATCAAACGTACCTTTGGAAATAGTCAAAGCAGGGCTCCACTGGTCTCGCAGGATATCTAAGCAGATACTGCCGTTGGAGTTGATGTTGGGGTGGTAGATGCGAGTGGTGAAGTTAACCTTGGGAGGCTTGAAGGGATAGTCGGTGGGGAAGTGAATGGCAAGGAAGAAAACACCCCCAGAGTATGGTGAATCGCCCTGTTCATGTAAAGGTCAGTTACTTGGAGCCGTAAATAATCGCATCGATCAGGGCGGCCAGCGATTGACGTCTAGCGTTGAAGCGTCGTTCATCATTCCAGCTGTTTTCGGGCAAGATGAGGATCTTGCCGGCCATGCCTACGCATCAAACGGCCGTCTTTCTTTCAGCTGAACTTACGGGTCCCATAATCGTTGCTTGCCAGTGAAACTACGAGACTGTTAGCTAACCTGCCCATGTGCTAATTATAGCATCTAGCTTGTTTCAACGTACCAGGTCTTCGCCTACTGGGCCAGCAGAGCAGGACGACGGCGGGTCACTACATAGTCGGATTGTTAGCAAATCCATCAAACATTCACATGGCGCAAGAAAGCAGAAAAGGTGGCCAATGAATCTTTCAGCAATGAAGTGGCCAGACCCGAGACTCTGACCATTATCAAAGGCCAGTCTCAAAACCATCCTGACACTTGGTATCGGGCGCGTTCAATGTTATCTTGGTGGCATGAGGCACCCCGCTCACTACGTGCCCCACCCCGCAGAATTGGGCGCCGGAAGAGGCTGGTCATGCCTCTCACGAGGCTGGCTGGAGAAAGGGGTCGGAGATGAAGGGAAAAGGGTGAGTAATATTTACCGGCCGAGGTCAGTGAGCTCCTTGTTGATGCGCTTGAGAGCCATATCTGATGACTTGTGGTGTGTGTCTTTGCGAAGATCGCTTGTGCTGCAGGGTCGTGGTTAGTTTTTTGTTGGAGAGTGGGAGGGGGCAAAACGCCGGCGGGACGGGCGGTCGGGAAAGGCGAGAGCAGGCCAGAGAATGACGCACTTCAGAGAACAAAATGTGTTCGCCGAGGGTTAAATCTGCCAAGACGGTGCAGGAGTGGTAAATGTCGTCGGGGATGTGCTGAAGTCGAAGCCGTTCGGATATGAAAGGGTCGACCAACGTGCACGACGGCTGGAGGGTGTTGACAGAGTCGCCGATGCCTCGCGTGTGGAGGAAAGCAGGTCGTTTGGTATGGGTATGTGTATGGAAGGAAAGAGAAACCACAGGGTTCGGTCAGTGAGATAGAAATCCGAGGCGGCGAGCACGGGGCCAGAGGGGCCAGAGTGGGCAAGAGTGGGCGGGCATCTGTTGGGCTGGCCAAACATGGACATGGACGTGCCTTGGGCTCAGACACACACAAACCGCAAACACAAACCGCACAACAACTTGGGCTCCCTCACAGCCAGTCAGGAAGTCAGCCAAAGTCTTCGCCGAGCAGTCTGGTCGGGATTGCTGAACGAATCATTGACACTTGGGCAGAGTTGGCCAAGCACGCCCGAAAAGCACTCAAGCCAACATTTATCATGTCGTGCGTTTCTCGACCTCTGACACTAACAGACTTCCACGTCTAGGGCGCGAACCAATTGATAGTGCACCGCTCGCCCCCGTGTGCGAAGGTCGAAGGTCGCCACACCGAATCCATCGGCAGTGGTTGCAGCAGCTTGAACGCCTCCGTCATGTTTTATCTGCTGTGAATAAGTTGCTTGCTGGTGTTTTCACGCAGTAGTGTTCCCATCCAGGTCCACGTTCAGGAATCCGGCCCTTTGCGAACCAGATGCAACCTCTAGTCACTGGGGTTTGCAAGTGAATATGTGCAGAGCCTATGGACCTGGATGGTTCCATCTGATATGGTGCATTGGCCAAACGCACCCAGAGCAGAGAGCCGCCAATGTTGGACATGTGTTGCCGTCGACGAGACGCAGTCTTAGGAGCAATATTTTCTTCTCACATGGTCAGCGAGCATCACTTTCCGTAGGGAACTCCCCGGGGGGGAGGGCTTTTGAATCAATTCCGGATCCGCTAGTCCGTGCCCCATACAGCACCTGTGTTCAAGGCTGATTAGGCAGGTTCGATGAACAGCAGCCGGGCTACTTTATGGGGGGCACAAACGCCGCTCTTGGCGTAACGCCAGCATAAGCTTGTGGAAGAAACAACATCCACAAAGGAGAGCTTTTTTGAAATGAGACGAAAGTTTTCTACTTTGGTAAATCGATGGTATTCTATGCATTAAAAATTCGTCTCATGTTCGCTAAGTGCAACCACTATTCTCTTCCAGGCTCGGTTCTATCCTCGACTAGGGGCGACTTGGGCGTGTTCTTTTCCCGGCTGATTTGTTACATTTGAAATTGACTACTTAGCAGAACGCCTGCACGCCGGTAATGGCTCGTCCCAATATAAGACCTGTAAACCGAGTTAGTTCATGCATTTTATATGGTACTGGGTGGCGGGTTCGACTTACTGTGAATATCGCTCTGTCCTTCGTATGTCTGCGTCACGTACAGATTGGCCACGTGACGGCCGATGTGATACTCGTCACTCACCGCATTACCACCAAAAATCTCCTGGAGAATTCTCGAATTTCGCAAAGCAGTGTCGCAGTTTTGTCTCTTGACCATGCTGATCATCTCAGGGGTGGCCTTGCCCTCATCCTTGAGGCGACCGACCTGGATAGAGGCAAGCGTTCCGTACGCAGCATCCGTGGCAGCGTCAGCCAACTTCTTCTGGATGAGCTGGTACTTGGCAAGCGGGTTGCCCTTGAACTGCTTGCGTTCCAAAGCATAGGTTCGTGCTCGGTCAATGCAATCCTCCAGAGCACCCATGACTCCCATGGAGATGCCATAACGAGCGCTGTTGAGGCAGCTGAAGGGTCCCTTGAGGCCCTCGACATCAGGGAACATGTTGGCCTCAGGGACAGGGCACTCGTCCATTTGAATCATGCCGGTGATAGAGGCTCGCAGGCCATTTTTATGCTTAATGGCCGGGGTTGAGAGAGTACCGGGAGGACAGTCCTTTCTCTCGACCAGGAAGCCTCGAAT
Source organism: Epichloe sp. AL9924 (assembly GCA_000729825.1). Classification (NCBI taxonomy): domain Eukaryota; kingdom Fungi; phylum Ascomycota; class Sordariomycetes; order Hypocreales; family Clavicipitaceae; genus Epichloe; species Epichloe sp. AL9924. Next base: position 17,775 of record JFGW01000215.1, on the reverse strand, counting down.
CTTGCCGGTTTCCTGAAGCTTCGCCCAAACCAGGAGCACATCAGCAATGGGACTGTTCGTGATCCAAGTCTTGGCTCCGCTGAGGGAATAGTATCCCTTCTTGGTGGGATGCGGCTTGGCAACACTCTCCATGCTGCCAGGGTCGCTGCCATGGTTAGGTTCTGTGAGTCCGAAAGCACCAAGAAGCCTGCCCTTGGCCATCTCGGGAAGGAACCTCTCCTTTTGCTCTTCAGTGCCAAACTCGTGTATGCCACCCATGACGAGTGACGACTGTACGGACATGCCAGATCTGTAACCACTGTCAACGCGCTCAACAGCTCGAGTGATCATGCCGCCCGCAACCGTCGACACACCGGCACAGCCATATCCGTCAATGTTGGCGCCAAGCAAGCCAAGCTCACCCGTCTCTTGCAAGATCTTGGGGTCATAGTTCTCATCACGGTAAGCCTCTGCAATTCAAGTATCAGTCAAGATGGGCAACTTTCGTCAAAGGTGGCTGGAGACAGACTACGGGTCAATGACGCCATGGACAGCGGAGTGGCAACACCTTTGGGAAAAGGCAGACATACGCAAAACTCTGGGCAACATTCTCTCTTGGCAATATCTCTCGGCAGTCTCTGTGATAGCAAGCTCCTCCTCAGTCAAGAGGTTCTTAGATGCAAGTGGGTCTCGCCAGTCAAAGGCTGTCTTTGGCACCGAGGCATAACTTCTGACGGCTACTTGCCGCCATGATGATGCGTTGCTTCGAGCAACGGTTCGCAGAGCATGGCGAAACATTGTGAGTGGTGCGTGGACAGGGGTGGGGAGAATAGGAGAATAAGAAGAATAAGAAGAAATAGGCCTCCGTCTCCTAAAGATGTGTTCAAAATTCCGTAAGAGAAAGCAAGGTGGTGGATATGGAAGTAGTTGAAGAGGGAGATGGTAGTTGCATGGACTTAGCGGCATAATCCATAGCCAACTCCTTGGGCGGCTTCAACTTGTGCGATACCGCTGGCACCCACATTACCTCGGTCTCACCCCCCAGTCACCGGCGTAATTCGCGGAGGGTCTCCACTGGCGCCCTGTGCAAACCTGCTTAGCTGGCCCGTCAATCAATCACTCAAAACGTGCCAATCCCAGTCGCCGTCCGGCCCATAATTCGGCGACCTGACACCTGCACACCTACATATATACATATTCACTGCATAGCTGCATTGAAAATTGCATTCACAGAATAACGACTTGACCTGGGTCCGTCCAACCACAGCTTCTGCTTCTGCCAGATTAGGTAGGTATCAGGAGAAATGCCCAACACAGGAGAACCTGCGTGTAGGTTGTGACAGAACGATAATCAGGGATTGTCTACATTTTGCTCTTGGTTCATTGTTGCGAAGTACTGTACATACGACCAGAATTACATCCGACCATGCCTGTCTGGCGCTGCACGAGACTCTTCAGGCAGAGATATCGAGACGTGAGGAAGAAAACATTGAGCCTTCAATCGGCATGGTCTCTCTTCTCCATATTAGAATCTTTGGTTTGCCGTCCCTCGTCACTTACTTTCTTTATGCTTTCGCGCCATCTCACTCAACCTATCAAGATCCCCAGTAGCCAGCATCACTCCGGCCCTTGCCAAGGTGCTCGTTGCCTCGGTGTCAAGTGGACTGTGTGCTGAAGGGGTTTCCACTTCGCAAGAGTCATCGTGGTGGTGCCCGCGAGATTGCCGAGCTTGAAAACGTCTTTCCTTGCCGTCCCCGAGTTCAACACCTACCCCAAATGGCGAAGAGATGCCCTTCATGGGTTTCTGACGTCTGTACAGCTCATGGCGTAAACGTCTACCCATTGTAAATCGACGCCGAGATTTCTCTGATAGTGGCAGTGATCGTGACGCGCGGCGACCAGTAATTCCTTTCGGACTTTCGGGCGGGGGGGGGGCTCTACGCGATGTGTCAGCAAATATGCTTTCATAACCTCGGTTGGATACACAACTTCTTGGCCGTGAGAGGTATCTGTGATCAGTTCAGGGCAAGAAACCGTGCAATGCTGCAGGTGGCCTTTTGAGGCACCGTACACGGCTTCATGTGTCGTTTTGAGAAGTTGTAATGACTTTCGTTGAGTCTGTGCACTTTCAACGACGCTTGATATTTTCAGCTCGCCTCGGACAGAAGTTACGCGATGATTATAGCTGAGGGGACTGTCGGAACGACTTGTAGGTTGCGGTTTTTCAGAAGACATCGACGGCACGAGAAATCGTTGATCGTGAAAGAGGGCGGGGCGTCCAGGACGTGATTCACGATTCCCAGTGCTAGAGATAAGGATAGTAAACGGGACATCTGGTGGGCTTATAAAACGTAAACATTCCTAAATGACGAATATGTCCTGACTGCAGGCAATCAGTTGCTTCGAGCCAATTCAATGGAATCGCACGTAGAGCATTTCCGGGGACAAGGCCCGCTCCTTCCACATGTTCCCGGTTCTTTCCATCTACAGCCTTCGTCATAGTTCTCACCAAGTCCATCCTTGATGTCGCCTTCTTTTGTATCTCGCTACATGATCCGACCATAGGGACGCTTAGAAGGGTGTACCAGCCGTGAGTCTGACCCCAGGTATGTCATTTTTTTGGGGGGGGAGGGGGCTGGAATCGGGAGCGTCAAGAAAGTTCAATAGAATTTATTAGATAGCGAGGGGGAAGGGAAGGGACTCCTAAGATAAGCAGCGGGGATTCCAGCTCGTGTTGATCGGGTCTGGGGGCTGTGTTGCGATTCCCAGGAAACTCTTGAACGGTGGTGGTCTGCAAAGGCGGCCGTTGTGGTGGTGCTTTGGATCGAAGTTCTTTAGCTATCAGGAGGGAGTGCTTATTATACAGAATGACATTGGCAGCTGTTAATGCAATGCCGACGGTGGCTGAGGTAAGGACCGGTATTTGCTCCGTTCGGAGTACTCCGATCTTAACACAGACATGAACTGGCTGAAATGCAAATCACTTGCAGTCATAGTGTCGTCAACACCGAAACAGGTTGGCGAATGTGGGACCGAGAAGCAACCAGACATTGAACGGTGAAGAAGGTCTTTGGCTCCAAATACATTCGAACAACATCGAATGTTGATGAATCCCTGTCATGTCCGCCTATCCGGACGTCAAATGCCGTGCTGGGGCAGTGCTCCGTGGCATTGGCGCCCTCGCCATTTCACCCAATGCACCAACATAGGGTGTGATCCAAGTCGGCGCAGTCGTTTAAAAGCTGGCGCACTCAAGACCCCCGTAGGTATAAATTAGCTATGGATATAGGTAAAGAGCTTACTTTATACTATCTATAGTACCTTTTCTTATTAATATATAAGGGGGTAAAGAGATTTTATACTACCCTAGCCTCTCTTATTTATTAATAAAGGCTTTTCCTTATAAAGAAGTTAATTATTATTAGAGAATTCCTTATACCTTTATAGTCTTCTTTTTAAAATACCCTTATCTTAAGCTTAAAGCGCTTTATAGCCTAGTTAATTTACTACTTCTTAGTGTAGTACTACTATAAGGTAAATAGATAAGTAAATAATATACTTACTAGAGAAGCTTTATAAAGCCTAGGTTAATAGTAAATTAAATAGTATAAAGTATAGCATAACTTAAGTAACTTTAAAAGAGATTATCCCTATAATATAAGATTATTATCCTTAGTGTAAATAGATTATAAAGTTAATAAAATAAAAGTATTATAGTTTATAAGACTATTAGTAAGTGTTTTTATAGGCTAAAAGCTATTTAAGCACTTAATATAATAAGGTAAAGTATATACTTAAAATAAGTAATATAAATACTAAGCTACTTAAAAAGAAGTTTAGTATAATTAGAAGAAAGGTTATTGTTAAAAATACATAAGGCTTTGTAATCCTAGGTGCAGATGGATCGGTCCACTCTTTTGAATTCAACATCACCCACATGGTGGCGCAGACACCCGCGATTAGCCCTTAGGGCTAGACCATGACAAGAAGTGAGGATAAAGTAGCTTTTATAACCGTAGACTTTAGCTGTTATTTATAAAGGTAAAGGAAGAGGTTATAAAGTTAAAGGGAGAGGTTAGAAAAGCAAGGTTATAAGGGTAAAAAAGGAAGAGGTTAGATAGTTATAGTAGAATTAGCTTAGGCGTGAGGATTACTAGCATTTTTACCTATATAAAATTCATGCTACTTATGGTTTTATCTCCCTAACCTCGCAGCTGCCTGCCTAATAACCTTATAACTGCTTACTAAATAATTCCTCCCTTATTAATTCCTCCCTTATTAAAGACTTCTATCCTTAGGGATCTTAATACCTCTCTCTTACTAGTATTGCTAATAACTATAAAAGCCTCTTTTTGTAATAATACTTTATTACACTACTAGACTTCCTCTTATATTAAAGCTATTTACTAGCTTATAAGCCTCTTTAATAAGCTAGAGTTTATTCTTATCTAAAGCCTCTAAGTTAAGCCTCCCTTACTTTTCTAGTATAATACCGCCTAATTTAATAAAGTTAAATAAGCCTATTATAGTATAAATAATCTTAATCTAATTCACAAAGTTATACTTAGTAGTGCTATAGCAAATTATCTTAAACTTTTGCTTATAATACCTAAAGAGTTTCTTAACTACTACTTAAAGGATAGTATACTAGAGATTATAAAGTTTAGCCCTTATTCTTAGCCCTTATTCTTAGCCCTTCTCTATTACTAGGATTCTTATTTAAATAATAGCAAACGCCTATAAAGGGCATAAGTAACCTAGCTTATATATAAAATCCCACATTTGCAAGGTAAAAACGCTTTCTATGTATTTAAAATAACCTAGTAAGAGCGGTTTAAAGCAGTAGTCTATTACAAATTAATCCCTTAGCGCCTACTAATATATATGTAAAGATATTATTATTAAAATTCATAGCTACTAGCATATTCTAAGAGATATTACTCTTTTAAGAGAAGAATTACTATTACTTAGCTACTAGGATAAATATAGGTATATGTGTGCTATTAATAGCACCTATTGCACTACAAAACGCACGTTTGCTTAGATCTAACGCAATACGTATAGAAATATAATCTAGCTCTAGTTAATAAATAAAGGTAGTATGTAAATGCCTTATTAAATTAATAAGCCTATAGAATATCCTTAATACTAATAACTAGCCTATTTTAAAGTAAAAAGTCACATTTTACTATAGCTTATTAAACGCTATAATCTATAGGAAGATTATTACTATTTGCTTAATTAACTAGTATTTAGTAAGCTTAACGTTAGTATTATTTTAAAGCCACTAATAGAGGTTAAAAAACGTAGCTTTTAATATACAAAAGATCTCTTTAAATTGCTATTTAGTTAAGATATAAAGGACCTTCTTATAGAAGGCTATTAAGGCTATAGGTAATCTACGCCTAGTAGTTATAGGATAATAGTTATTGTTTTGTAGTAAGTTCTTTATAAAAAGAGCGTTATAAATAATTAATATAGTAATAGTAAGGTATAGTTTATTATTATTGTTAAAAATAAGACCTATTTTTAGCCCTTTCTAGTCAAAGGACCTTTCTATTACTAGCTTGCATTGCAAGCCTAACAGCTGCACTGCAGCTGTTAACGGTCGCGAAGGTGGCTGTCAATAGCTACGTCGCAGCTGTCAACAGCTGCGACCGACCGTGTGGATAACTAATCCAAATTAATTGTGGATTATTCAATTGCGTTATAGCTGTAAGCGTAGCTACAACCACGCCACTAGTAATTAGGTAAGCTAGGGTAACGTAAGCAGGTTACCCTACACATAGGTTACCCTATAGCTATCTTTAACAGCGATTTTCTCTTTAACTAGAGGTTATATAAAAGTCTTGTATATAGCAAATTAAAGCTTAAAGATAGGGCTTTTATTTTATATAGGAATATTTTTTAGACTAAAAGTTAGTGCATATAGGTTGCTAGTTTATATGGTAGTGAGTCGATTTTTTGGATTTTACATATAAATAAATTTTGCGGAAAATCAAAAGTAGCCCTTAAGACCCTTTTAGTAGCCTAGATTCACTAATATAGTTAGTAAGTATATAAGATATCGTAAAAGTCATCTAGATTGAATTCTATTAGTTAATAATTGCCACAACCTTCCGTTGCGTTATGTTAAATATTTAACGTGGTAGTTCTATTAGTCCCTAACCGTAGAGCTACACCTATATAGCTGTTGCCAGCCGGCAACTAGCTCCCTATATTTTAATAGGTTATGAGCCTAGCCTATCACTATAAAATTCTTTCTAGTGCACTTTGCGTACGGTTATAGAAGACTTCCCTTCTATAAAAAAGGAAGGACCTGCGAGATAGAAGCTATTCCCTTCTATAAAAAAAAAGGAATTATTGTGGTTACAGAAGACTTCCCTTCTATAAAACAGGAAGCGTATGATTAATATAGAAGCTTTTCCCTTCTATAAAAAAGGAAATTTAGCGCGGATAGAAGCTTTTCCCTTCTATAAAAAGGAATTACAGTACGAATAAAAGACTTCCCTTCTATAAAATTGGAAGATGGATACCAATTAACAAGGTTAGGGGTCTTCAGCCCCTAATCTTAGTGCGCAAGAGGTTCTAAATAACTAGCTAAAAGAGCAAGTTATTAAGTAACAAGATGCTATTAATCTATTATTACAGAAGCTAGAGGCTTTGACTATAGCTATTAATAATAAAGGCATAGAGGGTGTGGAAGCTACTAAGCCTGCTAGTTAGGAGCAAGTTTAGCAGCCTATTCAAGATAAGGCCCCTAAATCTAGCTCTGTACAAGCTGCCTTTAATAATTTAATTATTAAGGAATTTAATAAGAGGGTTTATAGCTTCCCAGAGACTGCTAAGCTTAAAGGAGCTAAAAATTTCGATTAATGGAAATAAGCCCTAGCTATCTAATTTAGAGCTTTAGGTATGCCTGAATTTCTAGATAATCCGGATATTTCTAGGGCGCTAGGGGACGCTAACTAAGCTATTATCCTTATGTTACTAAGGGATAGTTGTACGGAAGGCCCCTAAGCCGCTATAACTTAGCAAAAGTCACCTAAAGAAGCCTATAATTTACTTATATGGCAATATTCTTGTAGCTTTAAAATCCAGAGGGGGTCCCTATATTTAGACTTTTATAACCTAAATTTTCAAGGTTATAAGGGGACCCTAGAGTCCTTTAATACAGTCTTTAATAATCTACTAGCTAGATTATTGATTTTAGGGGTCCTAATTAATCCTATAGATCAGGTTAATTAATATCTTTAATCCCTAAAATTAACCTTCCCTTAGTGGGCTAAGAGGCAATGATTTAGCATACGTACAAATAGGGCTATAGGGGCTCCCTTAGATGCCCTAAATCTTTAATTTTTGATAGCAGACCTTCTAGCCAAGCAGAGGGATAAGTTATCTACGGTATCTAAAGCCCTAAATTATAGGGCTAAAGACCTAGAAAAAGGTGCTAAAGACAAGGAAAAGGCACCTAAAGGTCAGAAGAAAAAGAAAGAAAGCTCTAAAGAAAATAAGGGCTCTTCTAATTCTAATAAGAAGAAAAAGAAGCAAAAGGGTTAAAAATCAGATAAAAAGGAAAATAAAGAGCTTATAGAGGGTTCTTTTATGCTAGGCAATTACAACCTTTCTAACGGAGCCCTTAATCTATATAAGAAACCTAGTAATTACAAGACTAGTTATAAGAGCTCTAGCAATAGTAGCTCTAATTCTAGCTCTAGTAATTCGGATAATAAAAAACAAGGAATTAATTCCTTAAATGGTTTTAATTATTATAGTAAAGACATAAAAAAAGCCTTATTATATAATATAGGTTCTACTATATATATAGTTAATTCTAGGGAGGTCTTTAGGGATTATACCCCTTATAAAAAGGGGGAATCCAACCCTATTATAACTAGTGGTAGTCCTATTTATCCTAAGGGCCACAGTAGTGCTATTTTTAAGGTCTTATATCAAAAGAAACCTAATAAATATAGGACCTTAGTGCTAAAGGATGCTCTATATTTTCCTTAGCTTAATATTAATATAGTTAGTGGCCTTATTTACTATATATCTAGCAGTTGCTTTATAAAAAACCACCTTTATCTTAAAGATAGGTCTTGTATTGCTACCCTAGATATAGAAAAACATGGTTTTTTCTTTCACGTTAAAAACCAAACTACACCTAGGTTACATAAAGGGCCCTGTAACAAAGAATCTCATTATATCTAACCTTTTACCTATGCTAGCTTTAGGGGTTATAGCTGTTAAAAAATACATAAGGCTTTGTAATCCTAGGTGCAGATGGATCGGTCCACTCTTTTGAATTCAACAATAGCTACCCTATAGAGGTTTAAATTCCCTCTAAAAAGCCGGATTAGGCTTCTAATTTAGACGAAATCGCTGAAATCAATGAAAATAATAATAATGTTAAAGAAATCATAAGGGATAATTTAGGGGATTTAGTCCCTTCTCTAACGCCTATAGCCCTAGGTTAGGTCCCTTATAAATCTAAGGAAATAGATTTAGGGGTGTTAGAGGGCCTTAGTAATAGAAAAAGGTCCCTAATACCTCCCTAAGAGGCCTATGGTTCTTAAGGGGCCTAGCAGGGGACTAACAGAGAGGGCCCTAATCTAGACCTAAATCTAGACCCTAATTCAGGCCCTAAGGATCTTCAATATCAACGATTACTAGAACTAGCTAGCCTATAGCATATATAATTAGGGCACCTAGGGCTTCCTTTGCTAAAGAAAATAAGCCTTATAACTAAAGGAATCCCTAATTTTTCTAAAATTAAGGATAAAGATTTTAAATGTATAGCTTGTGATTAATCTAAGGCAGTTAGAAGACCTAGGAAATTAGCTATCCCTAACCCCCCTAGATCTCTAGATTAAATAGAGGGGGATACGCTAAAAATCAGCCCTATACCGTATAATAAACAGTTAATTTGCTTATTTCTAGTTAATCAAAAGACTAGATATAAGTGGGTGTTCTTATTACCTAATAAGGAAGGCCTAACTGTTTATAGGGCTATTAAAGGCTTCTTTAGAGGGCTTAAAAATCAACTAGGTTAATATCCTAGGTACCTTCACTTTAATAGGGGTCTAGAAATCGATTCTAGTTATTAGACTTAGTTAAATTCTAAAGGGATTAAATTTATAACTTCTAGTCCCTATATCCATAAGCAAAATAGATTAGCAGAGCGTTTAATTTAGACTATTTTAGACCGATTAAGGGCTACTATTCAGTGGGCAAAATTACCGTTATATCTATAGTGTTTTATATTACCTACAGTTGTTAACCTAGTTAATATAACTGCTAATACCACAAAGGATAAAAGCCCTAAACAACTGCTAGTTAGGGAGCTAAATTAGCCCTATACGACTGATATTAGCAGTATTAGAGCTATAGGATCTCACTGTGAGATTCTAATCCCCCTGGAAAAACAACCTAAAGCCTAGAAGTTAGCAGCTAGGACTATCCCTAGAAGATTATTAGCTACACTAGGTTCTAATACCTACCTAGTGTACATCCCCTCTAAAAGGCTAGTTACGAAGACTAGCTTTATTAAGATTATAAAACCTATAGGTCCTGTCTCTAAAGGATTACCTAGGCTTTCTATAGGGGATAACCCTTTAGAGGGGGAAAATAATTTAGAAAATCAAGATCTAAATTAAGGTTTAAAGGATTACCCTATAGATAACATAGTAGAACCCCCTATAGGTCAAGAAAAACACCCTATAGGGCCTATATAACCCCCTAAGGAACTGATTCTAGAGGCTTCTATACAGGCGCCGCCCATAACTTAACCAGGAAATCAGATTTCGACTCCGGACCCTAATTTCGACTAAATTACCGACTTCGACCCTAATATTAACCCCATAGATGTTGATATTAGTTCCCCTTCTTCTCTAGATTTTATAAAAGAAATCTACTTTAAGGTACAGGAGAAGCTAAAGGAAAACAACCCTAATAGCCCTAAACCTAAGACCTAGAAGCAAGCTATATCTAGCCCTAATAGGGATAAATAGATAGAAGCTACGTATAAGGAATACAAATAACTTCTAAAGGCTAGTACTTTTAAATTTATAGGGAAAGACTAAGTACCTAAGGGCTAAAAAGTACTAAAGAATAGGCTTGTGTATAAGCTTAAGAAGGATAAAGAAAATAATCCTCTAAAATACAAGGCCTAACTCGTTGCTAAGGGATTTATGCAAATTAAAGGTCTAGATTATCTAGAGACCTTTGTAGCCACAAGCATTCCCCCTAGCTAGAGGATTTTACTAGCCCTAGCGGCTTAGAATAACTAGGAAATCAAACAGGTTGATTTTATAGGAGCTTTCCTTAATAGTAAGCTTTAATAACAGATATATATAGTTATTCTAGACGGATTTATTGAATTCCTTAAAGCAAATCCTAAGTTAGCTAAATTAGCTAAAAGTTTTGGCTATAAACCCTCTAAAGATTAAGTAATTCTATTACAGAAGTCTTTATATAGCCTAAAACAGAGCTTAAGGGAGTGGTAACAAGCACTAATAGCAGTGCTAAAGTCCCTAGGATTTAACCCTCTAATATCTGACCTAGCTATATTCTATAATTCCTTCACTAAAACCTTTATTATTACATACGTGGATAACTGCCTTCTAATTAGACTGGATTTATCCTATATCCAAAGACTTAAAAAGGAACTTCATAAAGTCTATCTAATAGAAGATAGGGGGCCTGCTAAATTCTTCTTAGGGGTTTAAATCGTGCGAGATAGACCTAATAGGATACTAAAAATCCACTAATCTTAGTATATCTTAGAGGCTTTAAGTCAATTTAATATACTAGATAGTAAGCCTATTAGCATACCTCTTTAGCTAGGCGTATTAGCTACGCAGATAACTAAGCTTTTAATAGCTAGCGAAATTAAGCTTTATCAGTGCATTATAGGGACTATAATGTACCTAATGTTACTTACAAGGCCGGACGTGGCCTTTACACTTTAGTGGCTATCTATAGCACTAGCTAGCCCCTATATAAAGCACCTAAAAGCAGCTAAAAACCTGCTTAGGTACCTATTAGGGACTAAATTCCTTGCTATTATCTATAGGGGAGACCCTAAAGGTATAGCCAGTAAAAGCCTAATAGGTTATTATAATAGTGATTTTACAGGGGATAAAAAGACCTCTAAATTAACCTACGCTTATCTATTTAAGCTAGCTAGCGGACCTATTAGCTAGAAGTTAAAGAAAGCTAGTATAATAGCTCTATTAACATTAGAAGCTAAAGCTAACGCTATCTGCGAGACCTTCCGGGAGCTACAGTGGCTTTAGGGCTTATTTAAGGAGCTAAAGACCCCTATTTCTCCCCCTATCCAGATATATTGTAATAATTAAGGCGCTATAACCACTGCCTATAACCCTGCCTTACATAGCTATATAAAGCATACCTTGCTAAAGTTTAACTATATTAGGCAATAGGTTTTAGAGGGTTTAGCTAAGATTGAATATCTAGATACAAAGTCAATGCCTGCAGATAGTCTAACAAAGCCTCTATCTAGACCTCTTTATCAGGCTTTTATTAAGCTTTTAGGGCTTAATAATCACTAAAAACCAATAACTAAATCCCTTTAACAGGGAACTAAAAACAACGCCAAAAAAAGGGAGCTATATTTAACAATAGCTAGGAATTCAAAAAGGGGGTCTTTTATCTTTTCCTGTTTTTTCCCTTTTATCTATTATTATCTAAAAGATATTATTTACCCTATAGTCTCCTTGTACGCTTTTAATTGCCCTTAATGTAATTCTTTTGTAAAGGGGGTGTTAAAAATAAGACCTATTTTTAGCCCTTTCTAGTCAAAGGACCTTTCTATTACTAGCTTACATTATAAGCCTAACAGCTGCACTGCAGCTGTTAACGGTCACGAAGGTGGCAATTAATAGCTACGTTGCAGCTGTTAACAGCTACGACTAACTGTGTGGATAACTAATCCAAATTAATTGTAAATTATTTAATTGCGTTATAGCTACAAGCGTAGCTACAACCACGCCACTAGTAATTAGGTAAGCTAGGGTAACGTAAGCAGGTTACCCTACACATAGGTTACCCTATAGCTATCTTTAATAGCGATTTTCTCTTTAACTAGAGGTCGTACAAAAGTCTTATATATAGCAAATTAAAGCTTAAAGATAGGGCTTTTATTTTATATAGGAATATTTTTTAGACTAAAAGTTAGTGCATATAGGCTACTAGTTTATATAGTAGTAAGTTGATTTTTTGGATTTTATATACAAATAAATTTTGCGGAAAATCAAAAGTGGCCCTTAAGACCCTTTTAGCAGCCTAAATTTACTAATATAGTTAGTGAGTATATAAGAGGAAGAAGATCTTTTTAATCTAGCTAGATAGCTAGGCCTCTTAATCTAACAGCCGCATTGCCCGTATAACGTCACTAAAATCAATTCTATTGGTATATAAGATATTGTAAAAGTCATCTAGATTGAATTCTATTAGTTAATAATTGCCATAACCTTCCGTTGCGTTGCGTTGAATATTTAACGTGGTAGTTCTATTAGTCCCTGACTGTAGAGCTACACCTGTATAGCTGTTGCCAGCCGGCAACTAGCTCCCTACATTTCAATAATTATTATTATTATCTTTAACTAAATTTAGTAGGAATTGCTCTAAAGAAAAGAAGTTTATCTCTATCTTTATATTATAAAGCGTAGTAAAAAACGCAAAGTACACTAGTTTAACCAAAGAGTGCGCTAATTTAACTAAAGTATACTAAAATATTTAGCGCACTTTTTTTTACTATACTAATAGTAGAAATATAACTTTTTCTATATAGCTTCCCTCTTCTAGCTATTTAACTAGCCTTACTAACTTAGTATATTATAAATAAGGGCCTTTAGAGGTATAGTAATTACCTAGGGCATGCGCTGTAAAAACACTGACTAAATATAGGAAAGCCCTATTTTTAACGCAATAGTGGGCCTGAAAATAACGAATTTTACACAACTGCGCCAATTTTTAAACGACTGCACCGACTTGGATCGCACCCATAATAATAGCCACACAGTGCCACACCGACCATTGCAAGACGAGGAAGGAATCGGCTTGGTCTGGTCTGGCCTTCCTTGGCTAATTAGCCCGCCCCGCCTTTGGCCCACCCAGTCTTTGGAGGACAAGTCATCACAACATCACAACAAGGAGCCCGCACAATTTATTATCCTCAGCTAGCACGGGGTACCTCAAGTACATAGGTACTTGTCAGACGGGGCTTAACGTGCGCTGCATAGTCCGTACTCTATGCCATTCAATGCTGACTTGCCTACCGCCCAGGTAGGTACTCACCGGTAGGTACTCACCGGTACTCACTCACCCAGGCACTGCTAGCTTTTGCTTCCAACCTCGACTCGACCATCTCAAGTCATCCTTCGACGTCTACAAGCCAACGCCCGGCTTTCGTGTCGACTGTCTACATCTTCCCGGGCTGCCCGTAGCATTTTCATTTTCATCTCGAACTGACGCTGCTCATCGCTCGCCGTTTCGGAGTCTCCTTTGCTTCGCCGTCGTGACCGCTTCCGTACTTCTTCGACGACGAATTACTCCGCAGTTCCCTTCGTTGGGTTTGATTGAACGTGATCCCCGTTTGGAAGTGCTTCAGCTAGTCTCATCATCGACTTGGGTTCGAGACCTTCGACACTGCTTGACGCCTCGCTCCTGTATCACCGAGGTGCTCTGTGTTTCGTTTGCTTATCTGGACTATTTACGAAGAACCAATTTCCATTACGTCGGCCATCGCACCGCGACCCCAAACGACTATGAGGTAGAGATCTTGGACCTGTTTCTCTGAACCACCTTCCCCTAGACAGAGGAAACCCGAATTGGCTGCGTCAAACGCAGGAAACAGAGCGAAATGCCCTCGTTTCTCAACGACGACCACTCGCCCATCTTTTCTGCCGAAGCTGACGTCCTCGATCTCGATCCTACCTACCAATTTGGTCTCGTTGGGAAGAAGAAGATCAATGGCCATTCCATAAGCCATACGCATCCCGAAGCGATAAATGAGAGCTTCGACGAAAGTTCTACATCCTCCACACACGACTCGGATATATCAGAGACGAACCACATGCCCTTGGCTGGGAACGGCACCAGGCCGACGAGCATGAACTCTATCTCCAACGGCATCAACGGTTCCAATGGGAAAGATGCTCTGGAGCGAATATCCCACCCGACGTCTTCACGTGGCGCTGTAGCTATTCCCGATCGCACTGCTCCCACGCCGCCCGCTTCAGGTGTCAATGGCAACTCTATTTCGACATCGAAAGCGCCCAACTTGCGCCGTAACACGACTGCACCTGGCTCACCCGTGCCCGATGAAAAGTATCAACCCGATGGTACAAAGCATGTACCATGGACCAACGGTGCAGGCCCTTCCGGTGATTTGACATCCAGTGTGGGCACCGAGCCTGAATCGCAAACGAAGGAGCTCGTGGCTTCTTCGGTTGCACAAACACTAGCAGCCACAGATACTGTGCTACCGCGGTCCTCGCCACACAGATTCTCTTCCCCCCCGGCTTACCAAGGCAACACGACAATAGGGACCTCGCCATCTGGACATCTCCAGCCCTTAGCCCCGGGTGCTGCATTGAAACATCGGCACACTCTTGAAGTCCCAAAGCCCCCTGGTCGAGGCTCTAAAGATGGCTTAGACACCGCGCAAGCAAGCGGAAGATTCTCCCCTACCGTAGCCACTGGTGCCGGGCATCGTCGTGCTTCTCTTAACCTGGCACGCAGGACTACTCGGTCAATGCAATCTGACGCACCCCGGGACGGAATCTTGCCTGATGAGGATGCCATACGCTGGGCTGAAGCTTATAGACAGAAACGGGCCAGTAAACGCAGGAGGAAGGAAGAGGAAGATGATGACCGTGTCCTGGTTGGTATCAAAGTCGATGAGAGTCATGCTAATTGGGTCACGGCATATAACATGTTGACCGGGATCCGAGTTTCTGTCTCGAGGACAAACGCCAAGCTTGACCGAGAACTCACAAATGCTGACTTTGAGGCTAAGCAAAAGTCGACGTTTGACATGTAAGTGCTCCGAGAAACATGGAGGAAAGGGAATAATTCCAGGCCAAAAAGACTAACGTGTAGCTCTTAGCACTGGCAACGAACTCGTTCCCTCTGCCAAGTATGATTTCAAATTTAAGGACTACGCACCTTGGGTTTTCCGGCGTCTGCGATCACTCTTTCGTCTCGACCCCGCCGACTATCTCATGTCCTTGACTGGGAAATACATCCTTTCTGAACTCGGTTCCCCGGGTAAGAGCGGAAGCTTCTTTTACTTCTCCAGAGATTATAAGTATATTATAAAGACGATACATCACGCAGAGCACAAGTTCCTCAGAAAAGTTTTGAGGGATTACTACAATCACGTTCAAAGCAATCCCAACACCCTTCTTTCACAGTTTTATGGCTTGCACCGGGTCAAAATGCCTTATGGGAAGAAAATACACTTTGTGGTCATGAATAACTTGTTTCCACCACATCGGGACATTCATGCTACATTCGACCTAAAGGGTTCGACCGTCGGTAGAGACTACAAAGAAGATGACTTGGAGAAGAATCCTCGCGCAACACTCAAGGACTTGAATTGGCTGAGACGGCAGCAACACCTGGAGCTTGGCATTCAGAAGAAGCGACTATTCCTAGAACAATTGCGCAAAGACGTTGAGCTTCTCAAGCGACTACACATCATGGATTATTCTCTGCTAATAGGTATCCATGATTTATCACGGGGAAACGAGGAAAATTTGCGTGACAAAACTCTCCAGATTTTCAACCCTGGTGGCCAAAAAGCGAGCACGGACGAAACGTCGTCGGTACTTCTCAGGACCCCTTCAAAGATGGAGAACGTGAGAAAGGCTCGAGAACTGAGAGAGAAGATCCGGCAGGAGAGGCCAGTGCCCATTGGCCCGGCAGACAAGATGCCCAGTGAGCTGGGCGAAACCCATTCTCGGCCTGGTTTCGTATTCAATCAGGATGATGGAGGTTTCCAAGCTACCCACGAAGACAACTCGCCAGCAGAGGAAGTCTATTACCTTGGTGTCATTGATTGTCTGACACATGTAAGTTGAGGACATGTGCCAAATAGAAGAAAGTTGTCCATTGACGATACTAATATGGAAACCATGCAGTACGGAGTAATAAAAAAAATCGAGCATTTTTGGAAGGGTTTGTCAAACGACGGGAGTCAAATATCCGCCTTACCACCGGAACAATACGGCGACAGATTTTACAACTTTGTTGAGGGTATCACCATGTCCGCCGAAGAAGCTCGCAGAGAAGCATTGCAAAAGGAGCGTGATGCAGTAGAAAGCAAAACGTTCACCGACAAAACCTCATCAGCTAGGCACAATTCGTCACACAGGCACAGTCACGGTGTCCCACCCATGCCTGACCACTTTCCTCCCGCCCCGCCTGTTGACAGCGTTTCGCCTAGGGTGGTGCAGGTAACGATGGAAAAGGCATCGAAGGAAGCTCGTCGAACAGAACACAGCGGAGCAACAGAATCAGAAGTCCCAGATCGAGTCCTCACGACGTCAACGTCTCCAGACAAACGCGAATCCCTCCAGCATGAGCCCATCTTACCCGTAGTTGAGGAGGCATCTGAAAACAACCGCAACGAAGGGGGCTCATGTCGGGGCGTCTCATCAATACTGAAACTGAAAAAGGGCAACACAGCATCACCACCTGAGCCAACAATACCGCCACCGCCAACACCGCCCAAAGACCAGCGGCCACCTCCTCTTAAAATGGTTGGTCCTGAACATGGCCACACTTTGCGACCGCGACTGAGTAAGGAGAGCCTTAACAAAAACCTTCCACCACTGCCTAGAGACGAAGGGACGCAAGACAGCGGCGTACGCATGGTTTAGTTCTCCCTGACGTTTGGATTTTGCTTCTGCGTTCCAACGAGTGTGATACATACTCGAGAGTGATGACCGATTTCTTTCCGAGCAGACATTTCTTTAGTACATCTGTTTTACAGCACAGCAATGGCGCATTTACTAGGCAACTGAAAGCGAGCGACGTGGTATTTTGCAGATGACTAGCACGCTGTCGACATGACAGGATTGTGGGAGCAACCAGATGCGAAAGACGGAGTATGCCTATCGTGATGCCTACCTTTTTCTCAGGGAAGAAGATGGAGATGAAGAGACAAATATGCGGTAGAGAGCACTGGGTTGGTCGGAGAGTGAGAGTTCCAGGACGAGGACGTTGAGGGCCGGGCTAGGAAGGCGAGACTGCATCAGAGAAAATTCGTGTTTTCGTACCACTCCAATTTCTTTCTCTTTGTTTGTGTTTTCTTGTCACAAAAAGACATGGATGATACCATTGATGCATCGAGCATGCCTGTCTGCAGTGCTACACTTTTTTTCTCTTTTTTTTCTCTTTTTCATTTGTCGACTTCCCAGTCTTGTTTGTCATAACCCGACCATGCAACCCGCATCCTATTCCCTTCCTTTTTCATGTATCTTTGGGCTTGTTGTGGTTGAGGCCAAGCTAGCTCACTGTGGTGCGTTGGCAGGAGCAAACCAGTGCAACGGCAGAGTCGACATGTATTTTTCAGCATAATAGTCTTGTGAGAAGAATGAAGTTGGTTAGATATTTAACACATGAATGTAGACACCTACTGTGCGTGCACGATTTGTGATGATTTGTATCACATGTCTTGCTTATTCGCAGCAATATCTGAATCCATCTCGTCAACTTTCCCACTTTCAAGAGAATCAAATCTTGAAAGACTACAGACCAGCATAA
>JFGW01000214.1:0-50597 GCA_000729825.1 Epichloe sp. AL9924 | reverse complement strand
TTTAATTACTATAATTACTATAATTACTATAATTACTATAATTACTATAATTACTATAATTACTATAATTACTATAATTACTATAATTACTATAATTACTATAATTACTATAATTACTATAATTACTATAATTACTATAATTACTATAATTACTATAATTACTATAATTACTATAATTACTATAATTACTATAATTACTATAATTACTATAATTACTATAATTACTATAATTACTATAATTACTATAATTACTATAATTACTATAATTACTATAATTACTATAATTACTATAATTACTATTATTACTATTATTTTACTTTTATTATTATTTTAAAAAAATATAAAAGAGAAAACATTTTTATTATATCAATATTTTTAAAAACCTTAAAATACTAAGTTATTAAAAACTATAGCTTTTACTATAGTAATTTACTTATAATTACTAGAATTTATATTTAAGTTATTTATTAGTTATTTATTTTTTTTTAAACTTTAACATTAATAATATTATAAGTAATCTTAGTAATCTTAGTATTATAAGCTATTATAAGCTATTATAAGCTATCTTAAGCTATCTTAAGCTATTATAAGCTATTATAAGCTAGTATAAGCTAGTATACGCTATACTAAGCTAGTATAACTTATCTTAAGCTAGTATAAGCTATCTTAAGCTATTATAAGCTATCCTAAGCTAGTATAAGCTATTATAAGCTATTATAAGCTATTATAAGCTATTATAAGCTATTATAAGCTATTATAAGCTATTATAAGCTATTATAAGCTATTATAAGCTATTATAAGCTATTATAAGCTATTATAAGCTATTATAAGCTACTTATATTAAGTTTCTTAGTAGTTTATTATATTTAATTACTTTATTTTATTGTTTTTTTTCAAATGATATAAAATAATTCGTAGAAATAGTAAATAATATAATAAGAAGGTTTTTCTTTAAGTTATATTAGTAAAATAAAGTAGTTAGTTAAATAGTATTATTAAAAAGGTATAATATTATATATAACCTTACTTAGTTATTATAAAATTATTAAAATATTATAATATTATAAATTCTATAACTAATTAAATAAAATAGGTAATAATAAAAGGTTTTATAGAACTAGCTTTCTTTTAACCTTAATAATAATAATAACTAATAAAAAGTCTAATACTATATTTATAGTACTTATAGTTAGTGTAGTTTAGGAAAAAAAATCTATAGTGTAATATAATGTAGTTTTTTTTAGCTTATAGTGTAATATAGTATAGTTTTTTTTAGCTAGTAATTAGTATAGTGTAGTTTATAGTGTAGTGTAGTATGTAGTTACTACACTACACTACAAATACTACACTACACTACACATTGTAGTGCAATACTCTGGGAATAAGTAAAGGTAAGGGAGTTTTAATATAAGTATTAAATATAGTAAACTAGCTATAAGTTAGCTATAATAAACTAGATAGAAAAGTTATAATAGTAAGTAAATAAACTTATAAGCTAAATCAAGGCAAGAAACTAAGATAAATAATAATAGATAATAATAATATTTAAAGACTAAAGAAAGTTAGTAATTACTAAATAATAGTAGTAAGAAAGCTATTACTTAGCTAGTAAGGGTAACTTATAAGGTTAAGAGATATTATAGGAAAAAGATAATATATAAAAAAGGGAAAAAATTAGTCTTTTTTATATTAACCCTAGACCCCTTAAGTAATCTAATATACTATAAGTAAGTAATCTCTAAATTATAATAATAACTATTAGCTTTACTACTTATATATATGCTTAATAGCTATAAATATATAGTAACTATAATATAAGCCTTTTAGATAGACTATTTAGAACTATAGTATTAGGTATATTATTTATTTAAACTAATTATAAAAATTAATATAGGTTATCTATTTTTTTTAGTCTAGCTATATAATAGGTAATAATATTTATTTTACTATATTAAAGCTATATATATGTTACTATTTAGATATTACTACCTATAATAAGGGGGGTTATTTATAATTAGTAGTATTACTATTATTATTTTTTACTTATATATCTAGATATAAGGTACTTTATCTTATTTTTTTCCTTATCTTATTTTTCTTTATAAGCTTTATTATAATAACTATACCCTAAGTGTTAAAAATAAGACCTATTTTTAGCCCTTTCTAGTTAAAGGACCTTTTTATTACTAGCTTGCATTGCAAGCCTAATAGCTACACTATAGCTATTAACGGTCGCGAAGGTAGCTATTAATAGCTAAGTTGTAGCTATTAATAGCTGTGACTAACCGTGTGGATAACTAATCTAAATTAATTGTGAATTATTTAATTGCGTTGTGGCTACAAGCGTAGCTATAACCACAGCGCCACTAGTAATTAGGTAAGCTAGGGTGACGTAAGCAGGTTACCCTACATATAGGTTACCCTGTAGCTATCTTTAACAGCGATTTTCTCTTTAACTAGAGGTTATACAAAAGTCTTGTATATAGCAAATTAAAGCTTAAAGATAGGGCTTTTATTTTATATAGGAATATTTTTTAGACTCAAAGTTAGTGCATATAGGTTACTAGTTTGTATAGTAGTAAGTCAATTTTTTGGATTTTACATACAAATGAATTTTGCGGAAAATCAAAAGTGGCCCTTAAGACCCTTTTAGTAGCTTAGATCCACTAATATAGTTAGTAGGTATATAAGAGGAAGAAGATCTTTTTAATCTAGCTAGATAGCTAGGCCTCTTAATCTAACAGCCACATTGCCCGTATAACGTTACTAAAATCAATTCTATTAGTATATAAGATATCGTAAAAGTCATCTAGATTGAATTCTATTAGTTAATAACTGCCACAACCTTCCGTTGCGTTACGTTAAATATTTAACGTGGTGGTTCTATTAGTCCCTAACTGTAGAGCTATACCTATACAGCTATTGCTAGCTAGCAACTAGCTCCCTACATTTTAAAAGGTTATAAGCCTAGCCTATTACTATAAAATTCTTTCTAGTGCACTTTGTGTATAGTTATAGAAGACTTCCCTTCTATAAAAAAGGAAGGACCCGCAAGATAGAAGCTATTCCCTTTTATAAAAAAGGAATTATTATAGTTACAGAAGACTTCCCTTCTATAAAACAGGAAGCGCGCGAGCGATATAGAAGCTTTCCCTTCTATAAAAAGGAAAATTAGTAGGTTATAGAAGACTTCCCTTTTATAAAATTAGAAGATAGATACTAATTAACAAGGTCAGGGGTCTTCAGCCCCTAATCTTAGTGCGCAAGAGGTTCTAAATAACTAGCTAAAAGAGCAAGTTATTAAGCAACAAGATGCTATTAATCTATTATTACAGAAGCTAGAGGCTTTAACTATAGCTATTAATAATAAAGGCATAGAGGGTGTGGAAGCTACTAAGCCTGCTAGTTAGGAGCAAGTTCAGTAGCCTATTTAAGATAAGGCCCCTAAATCTAGCTCTGTACAAGCTGCCTTTAATAATTTAATTATTAAGGAATTTAATAAGAGGGTTTATAGCTTCCTAGAGACTACTAAGCTTAAAGGAGCTGAAAATTTCGATTAATAGAAATAAGCCCTAGCTATCTAATTTAGAGCTTTAGGCATGCCTAAATTTCTAGATAATCCGGATATTTCTAGGGCGCTAGGGGACGCTAACTAAGCTATTATCCTTATATTACTAAGGGATAGCTGTACAGAAGGCCCCTAAGCCGCTATAACTTAGTAAAAATCACCTAAAGAAGCCTATAATTTACTTGTACGGTAGTATTCATATAGCGTTAAAATCCAGAGGGGGTCCCTATATTCTGAATTTCATAACCTAAATTTTTATGGTTTTAAGGGGACTTTAGAAGCCTTTAATACAGTCTTTAATAATCTACTAGCTAGATTATTGATTTTAGGGGTCCTAATTAATCCTATAGATTAGGTTAATTAATATCTTTAATCCCTAAAATTAACCTTCCCTCAGTGGGCTAAGAGGCAATGATTTAGCATGCGTATGAATAGGGCTATAGGGGCTCCCCTAAATGCCCTAAATCTTTAATTTCTAATGGCAGACCTTCTAGCTAAACAGAGGGATAAATTATCTACAGTATCTAAAGCCCTAAATTATAGGGCTAAAGACCTAGAAAAGGGTGCTAAAGACAAGGAAAAGGCCCCTAAAGGTTAGAAGAAGAAGAAAGAAAGCTCTAAAGAAAATAAGGGCTCTTCTAATTCTAATAAGAAGAAAAAGAAGCAAAAGGGTTAAAAATCAGATAAAAAGGAAAATAAAGAGCTTATAGAGGGTTCTTTTATGCTAGGAAATTATAACCTTTCTAACGGAGCCCTTAATCCGTATAAGAAACCTAGTAATTATAAGACTAGTTATAAGAGCTCTAGCGATAGTAGCTCTAATTCTAGCTCTAGTAATTCGGATAATAAAAAATAAGAAATTAATTCCTTAAATGGTTTTAATTATTATAGTAAAGACATAAAAAAAGCCCTATTATATAATATAGGTTTAACTATACATATAGTTAATTCTAGGGAGGTCTTTAGGGATTATACCCCTTATAAAAAGGGGGAATCCAACCCTATTATAACTAGTGGTGGTCCTATTTATCCTAAGGGCCACGGTAGTGCTGTTTTTAAGGTCTTATACTAAAAGAAACCCAATAAATATAGGACCTTAGTGCTAAAGGACGCTCTATATTTTCCTTAGCTTAATGTTAATATAGTTAGTGGCCTTATTCACTATATATCTAGCGGTTGCTTTATAAAAAACCACCTTTATCTTAAAGATAGGTCTTGTATTGCTACCCTAGATATAGAAAAACATGGTTTTTTCTTTCACGTTAAAAACCAAACTACACCTAGGTTACATAAAGGGCCCTATAACAAAGAATCTCATTATATCTAACCTTTTACCTATGCTAGCTTTAGGGGTCATAGCTACCCTATAGAGGTTTAAATTCCCTCTAAAAAGCCGGATTAGGCTTCTAATTTAGATAAAATCGCTAAAATCAACGAAAATAATAATAATGTTAAAGAAATTAAACGGGATGATTTAGGGGATTTAGTCCCTTCTCTAACGCCTATAGCCCTAGGTTAGGTCCCTTATAAATCTAAGGAAATAGATTTAGGGGTGTTAGAGGGCCTTAGTGATGGAAAAAGGTCCCTAATACCTCCCCAAGAGGCCTGTGGTTCTTAGGGGGCCTAGCAGGGGACTAATAGAGAGAGCCCTAATCTAGACCTAAATCTAGACCCTAATTTAGGCCCTAAGGATCTTCAATATTAATGATTACTAGAACTAGCTAGCCTATAGCATGTATAATTAGGGCACCTAGGGCTTCCTTTGCTAAAGAAAACAAGCCTTATAACTAAAGGAATCCCTGATTTTTCTAAAATTAAGGATAAAGATTTTAAATATATAGCTTATAATTAATCTAAGGCAGTTAGAAGACCTAGGAAATTAGCTATCCCTAACCCCCCTAGAGCTCTAGATTAAATAGAGGGGGATACGCTAAAAATCAGCCCTGTACCGTATAATAAATAGTTAATTTGCTTATTTCTAGTTAATTAAAAGACTAGATATAAGTGGGTGTTCTTATTACCTAATAGGGAAGGCCTAACTGTTTATATGGCTATTAAGGGCTTCTTTAGAGGGCTTAAAAATTAACTAGGTCAATATCCTAGGCACCTTCACTTCAATAGGGGCCAAGAAATTGATTCTAGTTATTAAAGCTAGTTAAATTCTAAAGGGATCAAATTTATGACTTCTAGTCCCTATATCCATGAGCAAAATGGATTACCAAAGCGTTTAATTCGTACTATTCTAGATCGATTAAGGGCTACTATCTAGTGGGCAAAATTACCATTATATCTATGGTGTTTTATATTACCTGCAGTTGTTAACCTAGTTAATATAACTGCTAATACTACAAAGGATAAAAGCCTTAAATAACTGCTAGCTAGGGAGCTAAATTAGCCCTATACAACTGATATTAGTAGTATTAGAGCTATAGGATCTCACTATGAGATTCTAATCCCCCTGGAAAAACAACCTAAAGCCTAGAAGTTAGTAGCTAGGACTATCCCTAGAAGGTTATTAGCTACACTAGGTTCTAACACCTACCTAGTGTACATCCCCTCTAAAAGGCTAGTTATAAAGACTAGCTTTATTAAGATTATAGAACCTATAGGTCCTGTCTCTAAAGGATTACCTAGGCTTTCTATAGGGGATAACCCTTTAGAGGGGGAAAATAATTTAGAAAATCAAGGTTTAAGGAATTACCCTATAGACAACATAGGAGAACCCCCTATAGGTTAAGAAAAACACCCTATAGGGCCTATATAACCCCCTAAGGAACCGATTCTAAAGGCTCCTGTACAGGCGCCGCCTATAACTCAACTAGGAAATTAGATTTTGACTCCAGACCTGGATTTTAACAAAATTACTAACTTTAACCCTAATATTGACCCTATGGATGTTAATATTAGTTCCCCTTCTTCTCTAGATTTTATTAAAGAAATCTGCTTTAAGGTATAGGAGAAGCTAAAGGAGAATAACCCTAAAAGCCCCGAACCTAAGACTTGGAAGCAAGCTATATCTAGCCCTAATAGGGATAAATAGATAGAAGCTACGTATAAGGAATACAAATAGCTTCTAAAGGCTAGTACTTTTAAATTTATAGGGAAAGACTAAGTACCTAAGGGCTAAAAAGTACTAAAGAATAGGCTTGTTTATAAGCTTAAAAAGGATAAAGAAAATAATCCTTTAAAATATAAGGCCTGACTCGTTGCTAAGGGATTTATGCAAATCGAAGGTCTAGATTATTTAGAGACCTTTGCAGCCACAAGCATTCCCCCTAGCTAGAGGATTTTACTAGCCCTAGCGGCTTGGAATAACTAGGAAATCAAATAGGTTAATTTTATAGGGGCTTTTCCTAACAGCAAGCTTTAATAACAGATTTATATAGTTATTCCGGATGGATTTATTAAATTCCTTAAAGCAAATCCTAAACTAGCTAAATTAGCTAAAAGTTTTGGCTATAAACCCTCTAAAGATTAAGTAATTCTATTATAGAAGTCTTTATATGGCCTAAAACAGAGCTTAAGGGAGTGGCAATAAGCACTAACAGCAGTGCTAAAGTCCCTAGGATTTAACCCTCTTATATCTAACCTAGCTATATTCTTTAATCCCTTTACTAAAACCTTTATTATCACATATATAGATAATTATCTTCTAATTAGACTAGATTTACCTTATATCTAAAGGCTTAAAAAGGAACTTTATAAAGTCTATCTAATAGAAGATAGGGGGCCTGCTGAATTCTTCTTAGGGGTTTAAATTATACGAGATAGACCTAAAAGGATACTAAAAATCCACTAATCTTAGTATATCTTAGAGGCTTTAAATCAATTTAATATGCTAGATAGTAAGCCTATTAGCATACCTCTTTAGCTAGGCATATTAGCTACGTAGACAACTAAGCTTTTAATAGCTAGTGAAATCAAGCTTTATTAGTGCATTATAGGGACTATAATATACCTAATATTACTTATAAGGCTGGACGTAGCCTTTACACTTTAGTGGCTATCTATAGCACTAGCTAGCCCCTATATAGAGCACCTAAAAGCAGCTAAAAACCTGCTTAGGTACCTATTAGGGACTAAATTCCTTGCTATTATTTATAGGGGAGACCCTAAAGGTATAGCTAGCAAAAGCCTAATAGGTTATTATGATAGTGATTTTACAGGGGATAAAAAGACCTCTAAATTAACCTACGCTTATCTATTCAAGCTAGCTAGCAGACCTATTAGCTGGAAGTTAAAGAAAGCTAGTACGATAGCTCTATTAACATTAGAAGCTAAAGCTAACGCTATCTGCGAGACCTTCCGGGAGCTATAGTAGCTTTAGGGCTTATTTAAGGAGCTAAAAACCCCTATTTCTCCCCCTATCTAGATATATTGCGATAATCAAGGCGCTATAACCACTGCCTATAACCCTGCCTTACATAGCTAAACAAAGCATACCTTGCTAAAGTTTAACTATATTAGGTAATAGGTTTTAGAGGGTTTAGCTAAGATTAAATATCTAGATACAAAGTCAATGCCTGCAGATAGTCTAATAAAGCCTCTATCTAGACCTCTTTATTAGGCTTTTATTAAGCTCTTAGGGCTTAATAATTACTAAAAACTAATAACTAAATCCCTTTAATAGGGAACCAAAAACAACGCTAAAAAGGGAGCTATATTTAACAATAGCTAGGAATTTAAAAAGGGGGTCTTTTATCTTTTCCTGTTTTTTCCCTTTTATCTATTATTATCTAAAAGTTATTGTTTACCCTATAGTATTCTTATACGCTTTTAATTGCCCTTAATGTAATTCTTTTGTAGAGGGGGTGTTAAAAATAAGACCTATTTTTAGCCCTTTCTAGTTAAAGGACCTTTTTATTACTAGCTTGCATTGCAAGCCTAACAGCTGCACTATAGCTGTTAACGGTTGCGAAGGTAGCTGTTAATAGCTACGTTGTAGCTATTAATAGCTATAACTAACCGTGTGGATAACTAATCTAAATCAATTATAGATTATTTAATTGCGTTATAGCTACAAGCGTAGCCACAACCACAGTGCCACTAGTAATTAGGTAAGCTAGGGTGACGTAAGCAAGTTACCCTACACATAGGTTACCCTATAGCTATCTTTGATAGCGATTTTCTCTTTAACTAGAGGTTGTACAAAAGTCTTGTATATAGCAAATTAAAGCTTAAAGATAGGGCTTTTATTTTATATAGGAATATTTTTTGGACTAAAAGTTAGTGTATATAGGTTGCTAGTTTGTATAGTGGTAAGTTAATTTTTTGGATTTTACATATAAATGAATTTTGCGGAAAATTAAAAGTAGCCCTTAAGACCCTTTTAGTAGCTTAGATTCACCAATATAGTTAGTGGGTATATAAGAGGAAAAAGATCTTTTTAATCTAGCTAGATAGCTAGGCCTCTCAATCCAACAGCCGCATTGCCTGTATAACGTTACTAAAATCAATTCTATTGGTATATAAGATATCGTAAAAGTCATCTAAATTGAATTCTATTAGTTGATAACTGCCACAACCTTCCGTTGCGTTGCGTTAAATATTCAACGTGGTGGTTCTATTAGTCCCTGACCGTAGAGCTACACCTGTACAGCTGTTGCCAGCCGGCAACTAGCTCCCTACATTTCAAAACTAAGTAAGTAGCTTTTTTTATAATTAAGGTTAATTATATATAAGAGGGGTATTATATTAGGAGTGTAAAGGTTAGAGATAGGATATTTATTAAAGTAAATCCTTAAAGAACCTTTAGGCTATATAGATAATAAAGAGGCTAGCTAGCTATAAGATAGCTATATATTTATAAAGTAAGGTATTTATTAAAGACTATATATATTATATATAGTAAGTTAGAGATTAAAACCTTTATATAACTACCCCTAGCTAGCATTTATCTAGTAGTAACTGCGAGAATCTTAGCTAGCACTTCGTTCATTTAACCTAACCAGCAAGCCGTGACACTAAGATCTCTTACTCTTTATAATTCTTAGCCCCTTTAAGAGATAAAATAACTATAAGTTAAGAGAACTAATTCTTTATTATATTATTATATTTCTCTAGTGCTAATATAGCTAGCGCTAGTCTAGTAGTTAAAGTGTTAATAGTATTATTAGCTATTATATATAACTTGTATTATAATAATAAGGTTATATATTAGAATTTATATACTTTTATTACTATATAAGCTTAATACTAATTATTATTAATTTAGTTAAGTAAGAGTTATAGTAATAGCTCTCTCTTAGTTAAATTACTATATAGTTACTAATATATAAAGATATAAAGTTAAGAGTAAAAGGTATTCTTAAATACCTTTATAATATTTTACCTTAGCCTAGTTAAAGGGTAATACTTTACTAAGAATTTATTATACTTACTTTACTTACTTTACTATATACTACTATACTTACTTTACCTTAGATAGTAATAAATCTAGATTATTAGTTTTAGGTACTTAAGGTAGTTTTATAAGAAATATCTTATCCTAGCTTACTATTTACTAAGATTTTCCTAAAAGGAATTAATTTTTTAAAGTTATCCCTAAATCTTAATATATAATAATTTAATTGATTAATTTAATTATGCCTCATAAGGTTATTATTTAATAAAGGGGTGAGTTATTTACTACCCCTTTTCTTATATAATTAATATATTTTTAAAGGTATTAAAGGTTTTAGTGTAATTTATATATAACTTTATTGATTTTTATAATTTTTTTATCATCATTGGTTATAGCCAATGCATCTAATTTGTTACAACACATAATTATTAATAGTAAAAAAAATAGCTAAGTGTAACTAGGCGTAATTAAAAGCGCTAGGCTTATAACTTATAAAATAGTGTAAAAAGTAATAATAATAAAATTAGCTATTTAGAGCTATTTACACGTGGCATAACAAGGCTATAATACGAGGGCAAAAGAGGGTCTTTGCCCTAAATGCTAAGGTCTCGCAACAAGGCCTCGAAGAGGG
This sequence comes from Epichloe sp. AL9924, assembly GCA_000729825.1. Taxonomy (NCBI): domain Eukaryota; kingdom Fungi; phylum Ascomycota; class Sordariomycetes; order Hypocreales; family Clavicipitaceae; genus Epichloe; species Epichloe sp. AL9924. The sequence continues at coordinate 40,055 of JFGW01000214.1, read as the reverse complement.
AAGACATCGCGATAGTGATGCCTAAGATGTGAGGCTACTACATCCAACAACTAATAATGCTAACAAAATTATAAAAATCAATCAATAATTACTAGATAAGTTCTATGTAACTAATTAACTAATTACCCCTTAACTAATTAAATAATAGTATAGCTAAGGGTAACTAAAAGCTAGGGGTAATAATTACTAGGCTATAAAACCTTTAAGCTATTTAAAAAGCTAAAAAAAATCCTAATTAAAAGGAAATTAAGAGACTAAAGAAAATAAAAAGTAATTTAAAAAAAGTAAGAAAAAGAAAGAGAATAAAAAACTAAAGAAAAAGGCTAGATATTTAGAAAAGATATTAAAAAATATAGAACTTTAATTATTTAAGCAGTTTTACCTTGTGCTTAGGAGGGAAGGATTTCACTAGAACTTGGGTTATATATAATATTATACCTTTTTAATAATATTATTATACTTAATACTTTATTTTGCTTATAAGCCTTCACCTAGCGTTAATCAATTTCCTCTCCTCATACAACCCGGACAATGCCCGGACTGCATCGGCGAGGAGCGGCTCCTCTCGGAGAGCGCACCTTTGCGTACTGCCTTCCGACCGTCAGGAACGACCACTTCGATGACTAGCACTTAGTCGAGCGCGAGAGGGCACTGCAATGTGGTGAGAAGATGGTGTGTACACACCCTGCTTGTCGCACCCAAAACCAAGGTCCAAATCTCGAATTTCATAACATGGACCATTTTCGGGCCTATGTGCAAACGATTCATCGTGTGACGCTACGATCATCGTGTCAAGTGGAGCAAAGGCGGTTGCGCAAGCTCAGGCGTCGGAAGATGTTTAAGGAATATCCAGCATGACAACTTTGGAGCAATAGATGCAGTCAATCACAGTGAAAGATCGAATTTTAGGGTAGCTCAATTCAATCTGGTTGGACTAGTATGATTCGATCCACTACTTGATACAATTTTTACGAAAGACCCAAACCTGCTTGTTGACATGATGCGGTGCAGCATCATCATCTTGTCTCGAGTATCTGCATGATCAATGTTGCATAAACACAGGTGATAGATAGAGTCGTACTGGCCTCGTTTGAACTAGATTGCACTGGTTTCCTCGTTTTCGCATGATATCATGGTGCGTACGATGGTACGGCCCTCTGCTCGATCGTCTTCTTTATAGATGCTCAAACCGTGAGCCCGAAGGAGCTTGAACTCGTTTCCGTAGTGCTTCTTCACCCACGCATGCTCGGTCGCTGTCAGAGGCCCATCGGCTGTATCTTTATCCTGAAACAGAACTTGCACAGTAACATGTTTCTTTCTTTCGCTATCCGGCCATACTGCCCGAAGGACATATGTCGTGGACGGATCCAAAGGTGAAGGGCCAACCTTGGGCCCGACCGGGGGTCCGCTGAGACGAACTTCGAAGAAACGGACGGCTTGGGTCATCGGTTTAAAGTAGGCTATGAGGCGGCCATCGAAGCGCTTGCTTATGGAGCCAGAGGAGTTTCTGGAAAACGACATGGAGACGTTATAGTCATCTAGAACGGGCGATCCGATAATGTTGCAGACGATGCCGGGGGCGTGCAGGACGTTCTTCAAACGGAGGGTGCCATAGGAACGTGGACCGTTCCGGGTTGGGGAGGTCTTGGTGGGAAGATCGACCGTACCTATGCCGATGACTTTGATCGGAGGACCAGTCGTGCTGTCAATAGCAGAATCGATGGGGACGTAATCATCGCCGAACCAAGTACGGTCTTTAGCGACGCTGGTCTTGGTTAGAAGGTTGACCTTGCATTACCGGCCACCGAGCCGGAAAGGAAATACGTACTGAACGTTGGAACCGCTGCACCAAACCCAAGTGGGGCAAGGTAGGTCAGTCTGATGTGATTTATGCAATGATGCCATCGCGGGGATCGAATTTCTTAGATAGCCTACAATTTGGAGCTTCTGGACTTGATACTTGTCGGACCGCGATGCTAGGGTCGAATTGAGGGCATGGATTGAGTCGACCGACCCTGTAAGAGGGTGCGGACTACGGTTTAAATAACTAAGTACCTGTACCAAAAGGAATGTAATCTGCCCATACAAAAATGTACTATGCATCTACTGAGATTCCGGAAAAGGACTAGGGCTCTATGGCCTCGTGTCTCAGCCCGCTGCATCCGGACCTCTGCACCTATTATCGTGTAAAAAAAGAGGGCGCACTGACGGTGGCTCTGACAATAACTCTATCGTGAGCACTTTGGCACAAGCCTGAAATAATGCCGGAGATTAGCCCTAATTTGGGGTCTCAAGCGTTAGGGTGTTATCGATAAAGACCTTCACGCACTGATAGGCTAACCGAACCTGATTCATGATAAAGCAGGGGTCAGCGACTAATAGTAACGATGATTCAGGGCGATGGGGAGGAGGTCATCGAGTAGACACGGATGGACACTATGATAGGCACGAGGATTTACGCCACGATAGACACCATCTTTTCTCGTCAGGGTTTCTATGTACCCATAGCTAGCTACAATTGACGCAACCACCACCATTGATCCCATTGATGAAACCACCAACCAGGCTACCTTCTCAGCAACCACGACAGCTACTATCACAGCCCACCCTCACAGCCACCATAGCACGTTCTGTCAGCGTAACATGTCCCTTAGCTTTTCTAGATGAGCCCGCTTTTCATCGGTACTAATCTCCTTATCAGACGGCCTACAGTAGACACGCTAATAAAATTAGGGATAACCCCGCAAGCCTCTATAACCTTAGCATGCCGGTAAGAAGTAAGCGGCAATATCCTGCGAACATCCTTGATTTCAAAGCTGACCAGACGGATATCCAGGCCTCCATGTTAGCTGGTCCAGTAGCCACGACCGTGTATCTTTACTTACAAGAGGTAATGCTATGAGTTGCTTCATCATATACATACTTTTCGATGATGACCACTCTCATCTCACTAAAAGTCTGCGCACCTGGTCGAACCGATTTGACAATGTCCTGCAGGACAGGCTCGACGGCTTTCATGGTATCGCCATCCACATCTACCATCCCGCTCAAAACTCGGGAGACGATGTTTTCATGAAGGTCGTAGGAACTGCAGTCGATAGTGTGGCTTGCTTCAAACGGACTTTTAGTTGTACGGAGCCTAGAAATGACCGGCGTGTCAAACTTGCAAGACTTGAGAAATAGGGAAGCAAGCATACCAGGACATCTTGACCATGTCTTCACATGTAATCTTCACAAACTCCTTGCTTTGCTTGACTCTCTGCGTGAAGTCATCAGGATTTCCGTGCCGCCGGTTCACCTCATTCCACCATTTCGCCGTCAACCAACTCCTGAAGTCCAGCATACTCTGTCGATAATCCTCGATCTTGCCTACGTCTTGAGAGCACACGTTCTTCGGGAAATTGGCGTACCAGAGTGTAGGGCACTCATCGTGGACTTCCTGCGCCTGTGCTGCAATCTGCTGGGGTGGAATAAGCGTAGGAAATGCAATACCGATGGCAGTGTAAGATTGGCTTGAATTAAAGCCCAGAGTTGCGAACACTTGGTGTAACACTGGACCAAATAAGCTTTCAAGGGCTGGAGTATATATAGGGCCATAGGGGGTTTGGATAGCCCCAGGAACTGCCTGCTTCTCCAATGCCGCCTTTGCAGCGGAGAGCGCCGCGTTCACTATTGAAGGAAGATTGTTGCTAGCCATAGCAGAAGAGGGAACCCAGTTCGTGGCTGCGGAAGGCTCAATGCTTGCTTTGAGAGCTGCCTAAAGTTGCGAACGTGGCTCAGTCTTCAGATCAGCCCGGGGATCAGGGCCGCTCGTAAGAGCCTTAGCAGTTATTTGTTAGGCCATTGTTAGAGATCGAAGCACAGGCTACAGTGTATGCCAGCGATGTAAGTTAAGTTAGAGAGAAAGGTTCTCTTTGTCGCGAAAGAAGGGTTAGTTTTTTGGAGTTTTACCACTGTAGTGACATAGGGTATCGCCAAAGGATAAAGTCTTCTCAAATTTAAGGTATTAACCTTCTAATTATGAGGTACACGCCTGAAAAAAACTTCTCTTTTTAGCCTTACTATCCTTATACTTATTTTTCCTTTAAGCTCTGAAATCCTTTAATATGATAAGGAACTTACTTTATTTAGGTTAAATCTTTTTTTAGTGTGTGACAGTTGGGTTTCCTAAGGGATAAACTAGTCCGTAAAGACTTTATGTTAATAGGTTTGCAAGGTAACAGTACTGAGCGTAGCGAAGTGTTGTCACGTCTCTTAATAGTCAATAGTGCAGGTGAGGCTTATTGAGGTAAAGAAGGTGTATTGATAGCTAATAAGCTAAATTCTATGAAAGTGCTAATGAATGTATGCTATATACTTGAGTGGCTCACGTTAGGTGAGTTAGGCTCACGCGTGAGTCGTGAGTCTTATCGTGACGCTAGCATGGGACATATTCACTGCATAGCCACTGTTCCATTGTTCACATGCCTTAGTGAGTGACACCTACTACACATAGATTTGTCTAGCTAGTTGCATGTCTCAAAGTTCACTAGCGTCCCAAATCCCCAACTAAGACACGCATGAATAACCAGAAAATGCTTGTCTGATTGATATAGTATAATCGTTTAAGCTTCCAGAGGAGGCAGGAAACAAGCGTGAGGACAGGATTCAAGGCGGCAATTACGTATAACACATAGTATGAGGCAACATGCGGTGGGGAGTTAAGTAACCAGGTTCAATTATCTGCACACGCCTTTTATCTACCTACTGTACTTTATTCAAGTATCTGATGCACAACCTAGTAGTAGCCGGTTCCAATAGTGCGCGGCCATCGAAATACTCAACACTTGGAGCCAGGGTTAGGCTCGTCGGTCTTGAGCTGCTTGTTGAGAAGCTGGCTGTAGGCCTTGAGGTTGTTGTTAGTGATGAGCTGGAACATCTCGTCGAATCTGGGGCGGTTCTGCTCAAACTTGCGGGCGTTGAACGTGCACTTGGTGACGCTCAGGTTGAACTTGAGGGTAACCATGTTAACTCCGCTGTGCTTGCCAGTGCTCTGGTAGAACGATTTGGTATCGAACGACATTCGGATCAGGAAAATGGTTGGCTGGTAGACGTAGACTGGGTTTTCTTCATCAGCGGTGATGTTCCTTCTCGGGCAGAGACCAAGACGAAGGGAGAAGTCAATGGAGCTGGCATTGCCTGGAGCAATCTTGGATAGTCCAGAAACGAATGTGGAGAGTTGGCCATCAAGCTGCGCCTTGGTGTTCTTGTCAAATCCAAAGTTGTCAAAGACAGCACCAAGGAACTTGTCATGGATCTGATCCTTGGCGATCGTGTTGATGATCTGCTGAGAGCTACCAGAATCGAAGATGAAGAACCCAGCCATGGGGCCCATCATGGCATCATATGCTTGCTTCGCCTGGAAGTTGTACGCCTCAGCTGCCTCCGAGGTGATGTCAAAGCCACCAGGCTTCAGCTGCACCTGCATGAGGTTGGCGTACAGCTGAATCATAGAGTTGGCGTCCATCAAGGTATCGTAGTTGGCCATGGCAGAGCTGTCGTCGTAGCCTGGCAGGATGATAATTGGGGGTGGCTTTGGGGTCTGGCCAGCCGCAACCTGTTCATCGGGAGACTTGGTATCGCCCATCATGAGCGCGGTGAGCTTGTCGAACCTGTCATCTCCCTCAGCAGACGCAGTGGAAGGGCCATTGACGGCGCTCAGAGAGTGAATGGTGGAGAGATCATAGTCTGGCGACGCATGCTCTGCTGCCAGGAGACGCAATGCGAGAGTCTCCTCATCAACAGACTTTCCACCACTAGCTTTGATGGAAAGCTCCTGGATGAAGGCACTGATGGCAGCGCCAGACTCAACAGTCAGGGTTTCGGACATTGTGGGCAGAGTTGTGTAGAATCTTGAAGTTCTGATAGTAGTGTGGTGTAGGGAAGATGATGAAGAAGGATCGGTTTTTGGCTCTCAAGGTTCGGAGTGCTTCTACCCCTTCTTCTTGTACTCGAGCAAAACTCCGAGTCAACCCATATAGCGGGGGAGCTGACTTGGAAGCATTACACCGATGTCCCGAGTCACAATGATTCCCCTTGATACCTGTGTACATGGTTCAAATTTACAGTTGACGTCAGCTCACAGCTGAGGTTCGTATTTCCAGCCATCATGGAAGTTGTTGAAATTGTTGAGTTGTTAGTAGGAGGGGCTTGTCTCCAGCAATGCATGCAGATGATGGCCAGAACATTCTAACATGTAGGTTGCTCCCCTTTGAGATGAGATACACCTCAACATCAGAAACTCTTTTCTTAGAGAGGAACTAAAGCCGCGACTAGTATAAGTCTGACAGTATATCAAATCACTGGAGTTACACATAATCTCAGCCAGGGCGTGTGCACTCCGATGTGCGACTTTGAAGGCTGTGGTGTGTTGTAGTTGCATAATATCTCGGCACGTCGTCTAACCGGCATTATATTCGTAAGAGCAAAGTCTAGACGCGACGAAATTGAAATGACATTGAAAACACAGGCTGTGATGGTGCGAGATAGACTTCTCGAGCCATAACAAGTTATCTTGCCACAAGGCCGAATGGTGGCTTGGAGTTGGATGGTGCTCCGGGTATGTATCGCGCAAGAATATCTTAGACCTCTTGTAAGCCTTCTGCGACTGTGCCTCAGTGGAACACTGGCTTTCCCTCTGCATAGTATTGTTTAATTTGTGGCGAGCTGAAGATAGTAGGTTTTCATGCCTATTCTCCCCCTCAACCGGTGAAGCTGCAGTACGCGTGGGCTGCAGTCCTGCATGCCACCAGACCAAACGCCTTCGCGCGGGGCTGAAAAGCCGTGGCACAGTCACTGTTACATTATAATGCAAATCGATGCCAACGGCAACTGCCCACGGCCGTGGCACAGTCACTGTTACATTATAATGCAAGTCGATGCCCACGGCACTTGCACACGGCAAAGTCGTTGTGCCATCTCGATCTAGTTCACAAAAGCAAGATCTTGTCAATCCTCATCAACGTCCAAGTTCGGGTCTATCACTATACCCCGGCCTATCTTTCATTTCTTACTGCCTCTCTTTACCAAACTCCTTTCTGGACCACAACCGATTCACAGATTACCATCACCAACAACTTCACCATGGACCCAAACGCTGATCCCTCTCATCCCATTGAAAGGGTGCTGGCGGGAATGAGTGCTTCTGCTACTGAAATGCCGAATGATGAGCCTGCGACATCACCATCGTCGCAGTCCGCTCAGCCTTCGCAGTATGTCCATGTACCATGCTAATAATTTTTATCATTCATGCTTACTTACCATTTGTAGAGATTCAGATTCCTCAGACAGCATGGATATGGTTGCTGTTGAACTCCAAAGGGCTATCGCCGAGCCGACTACCACTATCATGCATGGCCAGGCTCCGCCCTCGTTCATATTTGGGCTCGAACCATCTCCCAAAGAGGATGATCAAGTCAAAGCCTTCTCTCAGCTTCTGGGAATGTCGGCGGTTGTTCGCATGTTTGCAGCTATCAACACTGTTGCGGCTCGCGGATCCCGCAAGCAGTCCAAGCCGTACTCCCTCTCCAAAGAAGGGGAATACGTGGCAGCCTTCAACGAGAGGACAGATGCAGTCATCAAGGCGCTCACTGTAGGTCCGCTTGCACAGTTCTATGACTGCAGCACTGGCGGCTCAACCCAGACAGAGGTTTTCACGCTCAAACGAACTGAACTGCACCCTCTCATCTTGAAACGTGTCTTCAGTGGTCTGGCTTCAATCACCGACGGGCACATAAAAGATCTAGACCAAGTGCTCACGGAATTTGTATCTGCACTGAAGCCATATGAGTGTGCTCCAACTGACGATCAGCCAAATTTGAACCATGTAGTTCTGATCAACTACATACGAGCTACAGACGTGACTGGCGGAGGTCACGTCTTTGTTGTAGAACCATTTGTCCGCAGGGTTTACATAAGTCTCAAGTCGCAGGAGTGGGCTACAGCACTTGAAAAGCCTGGCTTTTTTGGGAGAAACGAGAAGATCAAGTTTAGCATTGAGACAACTGTCACCGAGATGAAGCTCAACGGGCCCAAGTACCAGGCCAACAAGGCTAAGTATGAGCAGGTCCTGCAGTTAATGACTAGTAACAAGCAAGATCTGGAAACGATTGTCAAGAAAGGTGGCCTTGAGGCCTTTGGAAGAAAAACCTGTCTTTTACTCCCGGCGGAGGAGGACAAGACAGAGGACAAGAAAGAGGATAAGAAAAATGATCGATAGTTTATGATGTTATATCTTGGCTCTTACTGTAGTGGGGGGTCTTTTTTCAATATCATCAGAATAGATATCAATGAAATTTGACACCTCATACTCTAATCACTACCACAAGAGCCCGTCCCTTTTGGAGACGGGGATAATGAGCGTATTGGTGACCAGGATTGACTTAAAGGAAAGCCAGCATATAGCCTTGACCACATATTATTAATCAGTCGTTCTACAAAGGTGAATCACTGGAACATGTGGTATAGTACGGCGGTATCAAGAGTAACAATCAGAGGCAGAGGTGCTACAGGCTGCTATAAGTAAACTCAGTGAGGAATCGCAACATGTAAACATTTCAAGCGAGGAAGAAGAAGCATTTGTATTTATCATTACTGTCTGTCTACAGAGTCTGTCTGGCCTACTTCTGCTGTGGGTTAATAGGGCTGGGGTTGACCAACTTGGCAAAGTCGGCCATCGACTTGCCACTAACAGTTTGAAAGACCGTGTTAAATTTGTCCTTTGAGGCATTCCACTTGTTGACATTGAGGTCAAAGTCAGCCACGGTATAGACCATGTGGAATTTGTTGCTCGTGTGCTCGACCTTGTTGGTTGCCCAGTGCCAGGTAGACGCATTGATACGCATGTAAACAATGCGAGTACGAGGCTGGAAAACAAAGATGGGGTTCTTATCATCGCCAGAGATATTGAGGCGCAAGACTTGGTTAACACGCAGGGTCTGGTCAACAGTGTTGTTGGTAGAGCTTGTCTCAACACGAATAGTTTTGAGGGACGCCATGAAATTCTTCAAGACGCCGTCAAGCTGTAGAATGGCCGGCGCAGTCAGGCTAAAGCCTTTGAAGATCTCGCCAAGGAACTCGAGATGGACTTCGGTCTTGGACATCTTCTTGTCGAAGGTGGCCACAGAACCGCTTGCATAGTTGAAGAATCCAGCAAGCGGTCCACTCATGACCTGGAAAGCAGAGCTCGCCATGTCGGCAAAGGCCTGTGCAGCCTCCCCTGGGATAGTGATGTCGTAAGGCGCAGGGTGTCCCCGCTTGTTGCGAGCATTTGCGTTGTAGATGGAGGTGTACAGAGACGCAATGGAGCATATGTCCATTAGATTGTTGTAGTTTTCAAGGGCATTCTCCTCGGTGTATGGCGGCATAAGCGTCACATTCTGGGGCAAAGGGGCCAAGTTGGATTTCATTTCTGCTTCTGGGCCGTTAGAAGCGGCGTTGAGCTGGGCCATTAGGTCGTCCAAGGTGGTAGCGCCAGCAGAAGCAGTTGTTGGGCCAGAGGAGGTGAAGTCTGAGAGAGCTTCATGGCCTTGGGTGATGTCAGCAGCAACGCTCAGGCAGTCATGTAGAGCCTGCAAATCGCCAAAGTCCTGAGGGTCCTCAGGGTCCTGGGGGTTCTGAACAGAAGCCATGATTGTGAATGCTAGAGGAGTGAAGTGGTATGGGGATTTGAATGTTTGTCTGAGAGTCTGACAAAGATGGAGAGGAAGAATACCGGGTTGGCCATGGACGTTTGAAGTTATAATCTCGATAGTCTAATCCGTTGAGCTCATGTATTATCCCGCTCCTAACCAGTTAGGGGGGTCAGAAATGCCCCAGGCAATAGAAGAAGAGACGTGTCATATTCGAGACCGCCTTTGGGATGGGGAGTACAGCATGCATCTGCACGCCATATAACGGTTTATGTTCCTAAAGGGCAAGAACTTTTCAAATTTGAAACTTGCATGAATAGCTGCGTACACGGATACGATTGGGTAAAGAAGTTCGGTGTTCCCATAGAGCTTGTCCTACAGCCTATGCACAAAGCCGAGATCATCGATGAATTATGCCAGCAGACAAATCGACACGAATCCACTGTAGTGAACTAGCTTGGGTTGAAATGATTATCAATTAGATCTAACGTATAGTGAAAGCTGACATTATTGAACTTGATAGACGGACGACTTCTGCTAAATCCTGTCCAACGGCCAATGTGAAGATGAGTAGTTGACAAGTGAGGGGTAACAATTGCAGGTGAATGTAATATTTGCATTTCTTACGACGCTTCCTTTATTTCTATCATTGGTGTTTGCTCCGCCTTCCTTGCCACTCTCTCGATTGTTTCCGGCTGCGATCGTTGCACTTCGGAGCATCAGCGATGATTCCCAGACTACATTCGACAGCCATCTAAAGGATTGTCCCCATTGCTATCTAGGAGCTGTGTGTCACACCGCGTCATTGCAGCGGGGTATTCAATACGGAGCCCGTTACAGAAACGCCTTGTGTGACATGTCTCGGGCTAAAATGAAGATCAAAGTAATGGAGCCTGACCTTCAACCTTTTCCGCTAGTTTCCTGCATGCGACAGCGAGTTCTCGACTATTTTCTGTCTCACATCCCCCTTAGACACAACAGCTGCGTATGTAAGTGATTTGCAGTTTTAGTCGTACTATATGCAAACGATGGATTTATTACTAGGTGATATGCAGTACAGAGGAAGGGACAGGAAGTTTTATCCGACTAAGACCTTGCCCCCTGCTCCTGATAGGGGCAGCCTGATAGAACAACCAAAAGCAAGAATAAGCTGCGAATGCTAAGACTACCGCCTAGTAAGTAAGAAGACTTAACAAAAGTGGAGAAGAGACTAGCAAGCTTGTAAGAAGGAAAAGCAAATATAGCAACTAATAGAATCATTAATAAGTTATTGTTTTATTAGATGTTTCTTTTTTATAGGAATATAAGAAAGAAAGACTTTATAAAGCTATGTAAAAGAGTAAAATATACTTTATAGATATTATAATACTTATAATTAAAGTGTAAAATTGTAAAGGGCTTGGGCTTAGCCCAAGCATTTACTATAGCATATACAGGTAGGGATAGTTCTAGGTTAGTAAGAATACAAAAAGGGGGCTAATATAAGGCAGTTAGGGGGTATAAGGGGCACTAGTAAGGATAGGTCTTTTACCTTCCTTTCTTCCTTCCTTAAGTTTCTTATTATTATACTAACGCCCTATCGCAGTTGCCTAGGGGCTAGTCTATAACAAAAATCCTTTTTTTTTTATATTCTAAAAAACATTTTATAATATCTATGAATAAACTTGGTAAATACTAAGCTATTTATTTATAAAAATTATAATTATTATACTTAAAAGAAGCCACTATGTTACGATCCTAGCAGTTTCGTCACGTGTACCCCACTTATCTTCTCCAATCATTACATAGCCCCGCACACACATAAAGGAACACACGTGAGTCACTAGAAGACAACGCTCACGGCTCACGATAGACTCCCTCGCATAAGTGAGGCTATGACGCGGGGTATGGTCTTAGTGCACAGCGTCTATGACAAATAATATGCGCTTATGACTGTATTAGGGAAGCTAAAGATACACATTACTAAACGCAATAAATTACATAAGAAATATATAATTTTTACTATAATTACTTTCTTTTTAAAAAAGAAGCTTTTATTTATTTATTTATTTATATAATAGAAAATAGCTTTAATTTATTCCTTTTCTTTACCTTTATTATCCTATTAGGGGATATCTTTCTAAGTTATATACTCTATATATGATGGTTATAAGCCTAGGAGGTATATTATTATATATACCTTCTAACTTATCCCTTATATATAAGATGTATATATATATTATACCTTACTAACTATCCAAGCTTATAATGGAAATAATAACCTCTCTTTAACTAAGGCTCAAGACTAATATTAAGTTAGTCTTATTTAATAAGTAAGAAAAATGGTATAAAGTATTAAAGTAAGTAGCCTAAAGGTAACTAGGGAAGGTAAATAATTATTATAAGCTATACTAAGGCTTAGATAGTTATTTAAGGCTAAATTAGCTATGATATAAGCTATACACAAAAGAGTAGTTAAGCCCTCCTAGAAGTAAAGATTCTCTTTAGCCTAAGCATATATATAAGAAGTTATATTTATTAAGATATAAGCTATTTAATAGAAAGTGCGTTATGCAGCTACGCAGTTTATCGCAAACTTTGCTCTAACCTCACAGCCCCTATATTTGTAACCTCAGACCTTATTCCTATTATTAGTATCATTTATTACTATAGTTATAATTTTTATGTGTTAATTACTATACTAGTTAGGTATTGCTAGTAATAATTATTTTCTTATAAATTAAATGCATTAGCCACAACCAGAGTATTGTTTGTAGTGTAGTTAGTGTAGTTACTAATTACACTAACTATAAAAACTACAAATATAGTATTAGTAAAAAAAAAAAGTAGGCCTTTTTATTATATAAGGTTATTATAAGGATTAAAAGAAAGCTAGTTATATAGAAACTTTTATTATTACCTATTTTACTTAATTAGTTATAGAATTTATAATATTTACCTTTTTTTAAGGATTTTACTATAACTAGGGTTATTTATAATATTATACCTTTTTAATAATACTATTATACTTATTACTTTTTTTTACTAATATAACTTTAAGAAAAACCTTCTATTTATTTTATTTACTATTATTATTAATTATTTTATATTTTTATTCTTAATTTAATTAAAAAATACCTTAAACTAATATAATAAAATAAAATTAGAAATCTAAATAAATATATAAAAGCTAATAGAATATATACTTAGTACTTAAATATTATTATAAATATAATAAGAACTTAAAAAAAGCTTAAACTATTTATTTACTATTTAAAATAATTAAATATTACTTTAAGCTTTATAATTCTAAAGCTTTAAGAAGTTATATATAGTAACTTTATATATCTTATTACTATAATATATAAAGAAAGAATATAATAGACTAATATTTATAATATATTAATAAATAACTAATAGTATTATTTTAATTACCTTATATAGCTTAATTAAGCTATAAAAAATAAGTTTAACTCATTTTTAAAAATAATATTAGGACTTAGTTTTATATAATATACTATACTTATTATAAAAGCTTTAATAACTTTTATAACGTTAATTACTATAATTACTATTACTACTATTATTACTATTATTACTATTACTACTATTATTACTATTATTACTATTATTACTATTATTACTATTATTACTATTATTACTATTATTACTATTATTACTATTATTACTATTATTACTATTATTACTATTATTATTTTTAAAAAAAAACATAAAAAAGAAAACATCTTTATTATATTAATATTTTTAAAAACCTTAAAATACTAAGTTATTAAAAACTATAGCTTTTACTATAGTAATTTACTTATAATTACTAGTATTTATATTTAAGTTATTTATTAGTTATTTATTTTTTATTAAACTTTAACACTAATAATATTATAAGTAATCTTAGTAATCTTAGTAATATTAGTAATATTAGTATTATAAGCTATTATAAGCTATTATAAGCTATTATAACTATTAGAGCTATTATTATTAAAAAAGAATTATACAAAACATTTGTATTATTTGTAGTTAGTGTAGTTACTACAAAGGACCTTGTATTATATTGTATTTAATACAATACAATACAATACACAATGTAGTGCAATACTCTGTGTGTAACCTAATGGCAAATATAGTGTTTAAAATAAACAATATACGCTTATAACTATATTATGAAAGCTAAAGATAGACATTACTAAACGCAAGAAATTATATAAGAAGTGTATAATTTTTATTATAATTACTTTCTTTATAAAATAAAAAGAAGCTTTTCTTTTTCTTTTTATATAATAGAAAATAGCTTTAATTTTTTTCTTTTCTTTACCTTTATTATCCTGCTAGGGGATATCTTTCTAAGTCACGTGCTCCACGCACAGCAGCAGCTTGTGTATGCATGCATCAGTAACTAAACTCTCTAGGCTTAGCTGCTTTGAGACAAGCCATAAGTCTCGCCACCTTAGATCCTGACATTTGTGCCCAAAGCCATCTAAATATTATAAGATGTATCTATATCTTGAACCATCCGCTGTAAAAGCTCCTTACCCAAATCTCCTGCTTCTAAACTCCCCCCACTCATCATAACCTCTCCACTAAGCCTCATCTTAAAAGCACCATGCCCGAAGATATCGTTATCAACGGCAAGGCCATAGCCACCGCCCACAAGCATCAACACAAGGATGCATCGAGCTCCGACCACATTCTTCTACGCACAACCGGGGAACCTCTGAACAAGGCTCAGAAACATAAGCTCAAAGCACTTGGTGTTCATATCCACGAGTTTGTTGGAAATGAGAGTCAGCAACTGTATCTCTGCGGCTACGAGAAGGACTCGCTAGTCAAGATTCGTGGTCTCGACTTCATCGAATATGCCAATGTGTATTCCAACGATCTTTGCGTTCCTGACGTAGTTCAGACAGCCACAAATCAGACAGACTCCACCATGGAATTTGACATTCTCATGCATCGGGATGTCGAGGAGATCAGCGACGAGCTTATTGTCAAGATCTCTCAGGCGGCTGACGTTAATCAAGACGCCATCTCGGTTGACTCGAGTATGGTCAGGGTCAAGGTTGATGCCGAGGCGTTGGAAAAACTTGCCGCTCTGGATGAAGTGCGAGTTATCCATCCCGTCAACGAGCGCGCCCTCTTCACCAATGTTGCTCGTCGGCTGCTGGGATCCTGTGATATGATGTCTGAGAACGGTACCATCTACAGAGGCCAGGGTCAGACCATCTGCGTCGCGGACACTGGATTTGATAATGGCACCATTACAGATGTACATGATGCATTTACTGGGCGAGTCCAGCAGCTCTACTCCTGGGGTCGTGCAAAAGATAACAACTCCAGTGACCCTGACGGACACGGAACTCATGTCTGTGGCTCTGTTCTTGGTCGGGGCCAGCACAACTCGGAGGGTGCGATCGAAGGGACAGCCCCATCCGCGTCTCTGATCGTACAGTCCATGTTTGTCCGGTTCAGCTGGAAAGGCGAATCAATCCTCGGTGGATATCCCAGTGACCTTGGTCAATTGTTTGATCAAGGCTACCAAGCGGGTGCTCGCGTCCATACCAACTCGTGGGGTACGCCGCCGCCGCCCACAAACGTCCAGCGTCCCTACGACACCAGTTCTGAGGGTATCGATAGATACGTCTGGAACCATCAGGATATGACAGTTCTTTTTGCCGCAGGTAACGACGGACAAGACACAAGTCTTGATGGCGAAGTCAATGAACGCTCTCTGGGCGCAGAAGCATCTGCCAAGAACTGCATCACCGTCGGTGCATCAGAGAATCTCCGTCCTGGCTTGCTATCTGGGAAGACTGGTGGTCCCTACACTTACGGTGCATTTTGGCCTAGGAAATTCCCGCAGAATCCTCTGAAGGATGACCATCAGGCTGATAACCCCGAGGGTCTCGCGGCATTCAGCAGCCGTGGGCCAAGCGCCGAGAACAGGCTGAAGCCTGACGTGGTAGCACCTGGTACGGCTATCCTGTCTGCAAAGTCAAGGAAGATGCGGTCTGGCAGCGGCGTGGATAGAACAGGCGTCTCTAGCGATAATCGGTACCTGTATCTCTCTGGTACAAGCATGGCCACCCCTCTTGTCGCTGGATGCTGTGCTGCAATTCGTGAGTGTCTGCTCAACAATGGCTACACGGATGAGACCGACGGCATCACCAACCCTACCGCGTCTCTTGTCAAGGCTCTCCTCATCAACGGGGCCGTGCCCGTTTCGGGCCAGTACATGCCATTTCACATATCCCAAGAACCCAACCCACACTCAGGATTTGGGCGAGTCAATCTTGCCCATAGCATCGCAATCGTGGAGCCTTCCATCGCCACTTCCGGTTACGGTATTGGAGCTATTGATGAGGAGACTGAAGAGCCTTTCGAGATAGAGATTCCTATCCCGTCATCTGGTGGCAAGGATCTGACATTCAAAGTGACAATGGCTTATGCTGATCTCCCGGGTGCATCACTAGCCAACGACCTTAATCTTGTGGCCGTTGCTGATGGCAAACAGCGTCATGGAAATCAGGGTACTCAAGAGTTCGATGTTGATGCCAAGCAAACTTTTGATCGCAGTAACAACGTTGAGCAGATTGTATGGCGTCAGATTAGTGGGGATGAGGTCAAGGTCATTGTGAAGCACTACCGTCTTCTTAGTCCTCGTGTGCCATTTGCGTATGCCTGGGCGTTTATTTAGACGGTGGGCGTAGGTCTTTAGGCTAGTAAAACGATGTTTTTGTAGTGCTTCATAAAGATTGGGCTACCTTAGATTGAGCTAATGAGTAATAGTGTAGCTGCCGGTGACTATTGTAGGCATTTTAACCTTGACAAGTAGATAAAGTCTGCTAAGGCCTTTTTAACACTTGATATGAAAATAAAGCTAACCTCCTCTAGATAAAACAGGCACAAGAGAACTATTACTTTTACACATTCCTCATGAGACTGGGTTTGTTTCTATCACTGACGTCTGCTCTACCTTCCTCGTCACTCTGATCATCTGTCTTGTACTTTCATCATCCCTATCACTCTCTCGATCCTCTCCGGCTGCAATAGTTGCTCTGACGTCCCCATCATAGATAAGATAATGCTTACCACGAATTTGTCCAATGGTAACAAGATTGATGTCATTGGAACCTGCAACATACGAACTGTCGTCTTTACGTAGAGATTTGAATAGCTTTCGGAGCATGGGCATCGAACCAGCAATGATTCTCGGACTGCACTCAACAACCGTCCAAAGGATAATATTACCAATGCTATCTAAGCGCTGAGTCAGGTCCAGTTTTTGCAAAAGGATTTGGAATACATACATAGTGGGTCGCTTGGTTTGGAATACGCTGCAGAGTATAGGAGTCGTACAGTTGTTGTTACCAAAGCTCTAGGAAAGATGCGTTAGCAAATACCATAGCTTAGACATAGTGACTTACAAAGCTCCAATGCCCATCACCAATTTGGCCATAATCTTCAATGTCTTATGCATCTGGACATTCCACAGAATGATCACCGGTACGATAGCATCAGACCAGTCGATGATGATATTCATTCCAGAGACAACATATCCGTAAGGACATAGGGTTAGGGGGTAGGCAGGCGGTGTGGGCACGGCGCGCACGGATTTTGCGTGTATAGTAAGGTAGGCTATAGTAAAAAAAAATTACTATAAAAGAAAAAGTATAGGGTAATAAGGGTAGTAAGGAAGATAGTAAGCTAATTAAAAAAAAGAGTATATAAATTACATATATAGTGAGGCTAGTTATATATATAGATTACATATATAGTAAGGCCACTTCTGCAAAGTTAAATGCTATATGTATATATGCTATATATATATAAATTACATGCATAGTAAGGCTACTTACGTAATATTAAAATAGTAAGTAGCATATATGCTTTATATATATATATAGTAAGGCAATAAGAAAAATACTATAATAGGAAAAATATAAGGTAATAAGGGTAGTAAGGAAGATAGTAAGCTAATAAAAAAAAAGCAAAGAAATTATATATATAGTAAGGCTCCTTACGTAAAGTTAAATACTATGCGTATATTAATTATATATATAGTAAGGCTCCTTACGTAGAGTTAAATACTATGCGTATATTAATTATATATATAGTAAGGCTACTTATAATACAATATTAAATGCTATATGCATACAAAATACATATATAGTAAGGCTATATATGTAAATTTAAATGCTATACGCACATAAAACACATATATAGTAAGGCTACTTACATAAAGTTAAATGCTATATGCAGGCAAATTACGTGTATAGTAAGGCTACTTACATAGAGTTAAATGCTTTATAGATATAAATACATATATAGTATAGCTATTTACGTAATATTAAATACTACACGCACGTAAATTATATATATAGTAAGGCTACTTACGCTAAGTTAAAATAGTATAGTAGCTCTTTTTAATTTATAAATAAACCTAATCTAGGCCCTCTTTTAATTTATAAATTAGTATTACCTTTTCCTATCCCTTAAAGTATAGGGTAAAGCATATATATAAACGCTATACTATAATAATATACACTTATATATAAGGTATAACTATAACTTATAATTCCCTTAAGACCTTTAGCTACGCTACCTTTTAGCTAGTGTAGTATTTATGCTATTTTTATATATAGTAAGGTTACCTTTTAGTTATAAGAATTCTTATAAGTAAGTATATATATTTTAGGTAAAGAAGTATACTTAGTAATAAAAATTAAGTAAGCTTATAAGGGAATAAAGATCTAGAGCTATATAAATATATGCTTTTTAGCCCTTATATTTATAAATAAAAGTCTTTTTCTTATTATTCTTATCTTTCTCTATAAGAAAAATACTTATATTTAAAATGCTTATAAGTAGTAACTATTTTCTTATACTATGCCTTTTAACTTACCTCTAAAGGTAAGCATGCGTAGGCATAGTTATAAATATCTATAACTTACTAAGAAAGAAAAGAGAAAAAGAAAGACTAATTACTAGTAAGCCTAGTAAGAAAAGTAAAGGGTAAAAGTAACTAAGTAAGTCCTTAAAGAGTATTAATAAGAGTAGCTAGAGTAGCTAGCCTAAGTTTTACGCTAAAATAAAGTATAGTAAAGATATCCTATTTATAGTACTTAAAGCACCCTAAGCACTTTATTACTAGTACTATCTCTACTATTACTACTTAACTATCTATTACTATAGCTAGAAGAGCTCTTAGTAATGCTATAGCTATAGGTAGCTCTTATAGGTAGCTTTATTACTAGCTATTTACTACTTTATAGCTAGTATTAATAGGCTTAAAGATAGCATAAGGGGGAAATTGCTTCTATTACCTCTACGCTTTAAAATATTAATATAAGAAGTAGCTAGGGTAATACTATAGTAAAAGAGGATCTAGTAGATATTATATAGTTTATTATTTATATATATAGTAGCGTTACTAGTAGTAATAGTAGCTATAGTAATAGTAAAAAACATAATAGTAGCCCCTATAATAGCTAAGGGCATAGTAATAGCTACTATAAGAGTTAAGGAATTAGCAGCCACTATAATAGTTAAAAACCTACTAGCTTTAGTAATAGTCTAAGGCATAGCAATAGCTACTACAAGAGTAAAGGAATTAGTAGCTACTATAATAGTTAAGAACCTATAGGCATTAGTAATAGTTAAGACCTTACTAGCCTTTATAATAGCTAAGGGTATAGGAGTAGCTACTATAAGAGTTAAGGAATTAGTAGCTATTATAATAGTTAAGAACCTCCTAGCTTTAGTAATAGTCTAGGGCGTAGTAGTAGCCCCTATAAGAGTTAAGACCTTACTAGCCCTTATAATAGCTAAGGGCATAGGAGTAGCCACTATAAGAGTTAAGGAATTAGCAGCTACTATAATAGTTAAGAACCTCTTAGCTTTAGTAATAGTTATAGGCGTAGCAGTAGCCCCTATAGCAGCAGCCCCTATAAAAGCAGCCCTTATAGAAGCAGCCCTTACTAAAGCTAAGATTATAGTATTAGCTACTAAACAGATAATCTAGCGCTATATCTATTACTTAAGGCTAACGCGTTAATTACTATTATAAATTAAATAAGGGAGCGCTTTACTAGTAAGAAGCTAGACCTTAATAGTCTTAGTAAGGGTAATAATAATTATCTTTAGAGGTAAACCCTTGCATACTAGGCTATATTCCTAGAGGTATTCTAGCCTAAGTATGCCTATAGTATAGATATTACTAAAGATAATATAAGTAAGGCTAATACTAGTAATAACACTTATAACGCTAAGATAAGTATAAATACCTTTGAGCGCTAAGCAAGTAGTATTAGCTTTAGTTAGGAAGCTATTACTAAATTACTTATAGTTAATTCTCTATAGCTACTAAGTAAGTAAGTAGTAATAGAGGCTAATAGTAGCGCTACTATAAATAAAGTAAGGGGTAAGGTTAGTAATATATAGCTATAGTATATAAGGCTAGTGTTAAAGCTACTTATATTATTAAAGGCTATTAAGTAAGAATTAAAGTATAAGTATAGTATAACTATTAATTATATATAGGATATTAATAGTACCTAGGTTAGGGCTATATTACTTATTATAATACCCCTAAAAGTAAACATTTACCTCTCCCTAATACTACCTTATATACTATTAGTCTAAGGTAACTAAGTTATTTAACCCTATAGCATTTAGCTAGGTAAGACTTACTATATATTTCTTAGCTTATTTATAATAATCTTAAGTAATATAACCTTCTTTATCTTTATCTTTTTCCCTAGTATATAAATCTAAGTAAAGGTAAGGTAAGGTAGCTAGGTATTTACCTTATTTTATTAAAGGTAAGTAAACTTTATTAATAGTGCCTTACTACTAGCTATCTATTAGTATATTCTATAGGTCTATATATAGGAAATACCCCTCTCCTTTACTATAGCTAAGGCTAAGTCTTAAATAAACTAGGAGTAATATAGTTTAGTTAGTAAAAACCTAGCTAATATTACACTAAAGAGAGGTAAGATACCTAGCTAGCTATACCTATGCTTTATAGTACTAGTAAGGTATCTTAGTAATATATAGTAAGATATATAAAGGCACTATAATACCCTTAAGGTTACTATATTAATAGGTAAGGCTATCTATTACTTTAAGAACCTTAAGCTCCTATTTTAGGTATATAATATAAAGAATATCTTTATTAAAGAGATAATAAAGGAGGCGCTAAAGAGCTTTAGTGCCTTTATACTAAAATCCCTATAGCTAGACTATATTAATACCTAGTTTACCTAAGTTAATATTAGGTTTTATAATTTAGCTATAAGCATAAGGCGCCCCTCTAATACCTAGTATAGTGCCTAGGAGAGTAATACTAATACTAATAATAATAGTAATAATAATAGCGCTAGTATTACATTACTCTAAAAGAGGCTATATATAAATTAGTACTATAAAACTATATATAGTATTTCCCCTAAGATTAACCTAGTCTAAAACACCTATTACTTATATAGCCTTTATAATGCTATAATATATATAGGTAAGGCCTATAGCTTAGCTACCTATTACTAGCACCTAGGGCACCCCTTTAACTAGAAAATAAGCATAGTTAAGGCTAAGGGCTACTATAGCTATAAGGAGCTATATAGTAGCATATATAGTAATTACTAGCTTTACTCTAATACTAATATAGTAACACTTACCTTACTTAAGGATATAGTTAGGAGAATATACACTAAGGGCTATAACTAGGGAAGTGTATTTATTTAGGGTGTATTATTATACATAAAGCTTAGGGTAGCCTAGGCACTTAATTATAAGCATATCTAGACGCTTTATAATAAAAAGGTTAATATCTAAGGCTATGCTATAAGGAAGGAGGTTACCTTTTACCTTAATATTATTACTATCCTCTATAGCTAAGGTAGCTTCTCTAACTATAGTAATAATAACACTAATAATAAAGCTATAGTAACACACTAGGCAAAGGTTACCCTTAATAGCAAAATTAACTAACTTACACACATAACTAAGGAGGGCAACGCTAGCAAGTAGCCCTAGTATTATTTATACTAGGTTTTTCTAACATAGGGCATAAATACCTTTATCTTTATAAACATAAGCCACTTTATCTCCTAACTTAATAGTATTTTCTAGCTAGGCGCCATACCTACGCCTAACCCTAGTAACCTAGGCCACTATATTATATAATACTATATAGCATTACTATTCTTATAGCTACTATAGCTAGGACTTATAAGCAAGATAAACCTATTATATAACCACTAGATATAGCACGTAATATAGGAGGCGCCTATTTATAGTAATATAAGAAAAACAAGGATTAGCACTATAACCTACTATAGGCTTAGCCTACTAGCTAAATTATATTATAATAGCTATATCTAGCTTAATAATAAGTAAATAAACTAAATACATAAGTACCTTACCTTTAGGGTGCTAATAACTTACTATATCCCTTATAACCTAAGTATTAACTAGTAACTCTCCTAAATTAATATCTAAGGCTTTACTATAGGATTAGTATATAGTAGCTACCTTATATAGTATCTTATATAGTTTACTACTACTATACGTAAGGAATTTAGGGAGCTTAAGTCTAGCGTTACCTTTAATTATAACTAATATAGGTAGCTATAGAGAACTATAGTCTCTCTTAAGTACTATATAATCTCCCTTATTATTAATAAGGTAGCCTAATTATACTTACTTTACTTACTAGAGAAGCTATAGTAATACTAGAAGGTAATATTTAACTCCTTTAAGGATAAAATACCTTAAGTAGCGTTATAATAGCTTGCTAAGATTATTATGCTTATATTACTATATAAAAGGCTAGAGCTAGGGATATTATTAGAGAAAATAACATTTTCTAAGTATATAAAGAGAGGCCCCTTTATGCTAACCCTTTTCCTTAAATAGTTCTAGGATAAGGCAAAGCTAATAGTATTACTACTAGTAAACCTAGTAGTAATCTATTATAAGGTATACTTAATTTACTTTAAGCAGTAGCTTATAATAGTATTTGCTAACTTTAACTACATAGTTAAATCTATTAATACTAGCCTAAGGCATGTAACTACTAGCTATTAAGAGAGGACTACTACTAGTATAATATAGTATTATAACATAAAGATTAGCCTCTAAGGTTTATTTCTAAGGTAGCTACCTGTAATAAACTAGCCTTATGGCTGCTGCAGATAAGCGTTCAAAGTAAGAATATTATTCTTACAGAAGAAGAAAGGAACTATACTAGTAGTTACATAAAGCCTAGATTTATAGTAACTTATATGTGGCTTATGCATAGTCTATGTATAGCCCTAACCTAGCTACACATAGTCTATGTACTTCCTAGAGCTATACTTAACCTAAGCTTATAGCTTAAGTTTATAATATACCCCCTTACTTACCCCTTACTCCTTTCCTTCCCCCCTTTACTATATAAATATAAGTAAATAATAAATATAGTCCCCTTATATATAAGCCTCCCTTTTAGTGTAAGTAAGGCATTTCTTAGTAAGTAAGTAGCCCCTAGGGCTATAAATTCTTTATATAGGCTATACAAATTTTTAGTATAGGTTTACCTTACCCTAACCTTTCCTTTTATATAAGTAAATTTACTTTAACCTAACTTTACCTTTAATAATACTAGCCTATCCCTTTCTTATACTTACCCCTTACTATTTCTATACCTTATTTAGTTTCTTACCCTTACTTTAATTTTATATCTTAATATTTATACGCTAAATCCTAACTTTACCTTAAATAACTTCTTTATTACCTATTACCTATTAGAAAGTTATATAATATACTACCTCTATTTATCCCTAGCTAGCTTTTATAAATATAAATAAGATATACTCTAACTAAAGCTAGACTTATGCCTTTAGAAATATAAATATTCCCTTCCTCCCTTATAATTCCTAACTCTTTTATTCTTATTATTATTATAATATCTCTTTATATATCCTTTTTACCTTCTCCTATTAAGCCTAACTTCTCTTTTTACTTCCCTTTTACCTTTACTATAACTAATATTATTATTACCTTATTTATTACTACCTTTACTTTACCTTTACCCTTTTTTTCTTTACCTCCTAGCTTAAGTAAGGGTACTTATCTTAGTAAGTATATCTTAGAGAGTAACTCTAATAATAAGGCTCTCTCTAATAGTAAAGAGTATAAGTTTCCCTATAGCTTATATATTAATAATCTCTAAACTAAAGAAAAGTATACTTATACTCTAGGTATAAACTAAGCCTATAGCTTATACTATATTATATAATATTTATATATTTAGGAAATATACTTATATAGCACTAATCCTAAGCTATATTATACTTTTAAGCACTTAAAAAACCTTTTAGCTATTAGTTAGGCTATTAAATCCCTAGCTATAAAGTAACCTAGCTTTATTAAGAGACACTATACTATCCTTACTAAGACCTTTATTTACTATTATAAATATTATAATGGTATACTTACTATTACTTAAATTAATCTTACTAAGGCCTAGCCCTTAGCTTCTTCCCCTATAGGTATTACTTATACCTAAGGCACCTCTAAGGTATAGTAACTTATCCTTATATAGACTATACTTACTTACTATAAATAAAATAATATAGCTACTAAATTCTTTTATAGTATAAGGACTATAAATAATAGCTTAACCTAATCTCTCTTTACCTAGGAAGTAAGTAATACTAATATATAGTAAATATTAGCTAATACCTATGCCCTAACTAAAACTATTATAAAGCTAGCTTATACCCTTACTAAGGAGCATTACTAGTGTAAGGAGAAGTATAATAGTCCCCCCCCTTCCTAAATGTTTTTATCTTTCTTTTATTTTTTATTTATTTTTAGTAAAGAAATAGCGCTATAGCACACGTATACTAAAGGGAAAATAAGCGCCCTAATGTTTTATAGCTAAATTAAATTATACTCTTTTAGGACTATTATTTATTTATATATTGCCCTATTATAACTTAAACTAGTCTAGTACCTTTATATCTTATATGCTTTCTAATAGCTCCTAAGTTAGCTATATGTATTGTTTTTATTTAACTAAGATATTCTAATTTAATCCTTAACCTAGTGTGTTTTTAGCTATAAGAATATCCTTTACCTACTACTCTAAGAGATCTTTATTAGTGTCTATTATTACTAGTTCTAGTAAGGGCTACTTATTAGCTAGGTTTTAACTTAGTAATAAATTATTTACTACTTACTATACTAAATCTATATAAAAGATAAGGTATAGTTCTCTTAGAATATTTAGTTTAATAGTTAAAGGTATAAGGACCTTAACTACCTTATACTTAGCTATAACCTAATCTAGCTTCTTATAAGGGTAATTTATCTTAATATTTTAAAGGCTTAACTATACATAGTCCTTAACTTAGAAATGTTTTACTAGTTTATAGCTACTATTTATATCCTCCTATTATTACTATTAGATAAAAGCTATTATAGCTTATATAAGATCTATACTATTCTTTAAGTATTATAAGAAAGCCTAGGCCCTTCCCTTTACTAAGGTAGTAAATAGCCCTATAGGTAATAACTCCTAAATTATAGGTATATTAAAGCTATATAAGGCTATATTTACGCTAACTCCTATTACTAAAGAATCCCTCTTATTTCATACTAGCTAATAGGCTAGTAAATAATCTAGCTACTTAAACTAATAGAAGGATAGTATTACCTATAGTATTACTTACACTTCCTAGCTAGCCCTTTTTATACCACTATTTATCTAAGGGTAATATAATATAGAAAGTAATTATTATATACTAACTTTCTTATAGAGCTTAGTCTAGAAAGTACTCAGCTAGTTTAACCTATAGTTTATAATAATTTATATAGGGAACTTATAGAACTACTACTAGTAATGCTTAAATTATTTTATATATACCTTAGCCTCTATTAATATTATTACCTCTAGTTGTATATACTTAGATAGTCTATCTATAATAACTATTAAGAACTATAGATTATCCTAGTCCTAGGCTAGAAGGTTAGTTATAAAGTTAATAGATATCTATAACTAATATCTATTAGGGGGCGGGATTAGCTTTAGTAAGCCTTATTATAGCTACTAGCTCTTCTATCCCTTATAGTAGTAATAATTCTATATAAAATAAGCTATATCTTATAATATACTATCCTAATAAAAGTCTCTTTAAAGCGCCTTAAAAGTTATATTCTAGCCTAGGTAACCTAGTAAGGGTAAGTTATAAATATATTAAATTAGTGTTATAATTAATAGTTTCTATTTAGAAACCTATATTTACCCTTAAAATTAAAGCGCCCTTTTTATACTAATCTAATAATCTATAATTTACTCTTTAGTATTAGTAGTATTTAGAAACTTCCTAGCTCTAGCTATAACTATATTAAGCTATAACTTGTAAGATTTATCCTAACTTATAAACTAGTCCTAAGGAGATTAAAGGTGCCTATTTGTAAATATTAATATTCCTATAAGGACCTTATCTACTACTATAATAGGTCTAAGGCCTATATATAGTTATCCTTACTTAAAACTAAATTTTATAGGACTTATTACTAAGTATATAATTAATACCTTTATCTTTTCTATCTCTAGCCTATCTAGGTAATGTCTTAATAATATGTCTAGTCACTTTACTTACGTGCCTAGTCTATATTATAGATAGAAATTAAATAGTGCTAGAGTCTTTGCCTATTATGCCTATTATTCTAATATCTCCCTTAGGGCTATAAAGTACTCTAGGTTCTTATAGTCTATTAATATTATAAATAGTTTACTTACGCTCTATAGCTTTACTAACTACACTCTAAGGTAAGAGATAATTACTAATAGTTCCTTATTATATATAGTGTAATTCTATTAAGTAAGCTATAATTAAGCTAAATAGTAAGCTACTAGATATAAGATACTATTATTACTAAACTAGGAGAGGTAGCTACCTAGTGCTATTTCTAAATAATTTACTTTAACTAATATATCCTTCTTAGGGTCCTATTAGGTTAGAATAGGATGTAATATAAAGGCTACCTTTAGAGCTTTAAAAGCCTTATTATACTTATCTATCTAGTAAAAAGGTACTCCCTTTTTTATTAGGTTAATAAGGGGGCTTATAATATTAGAGAATCCTAGTATAAAGTTATAATAAAAGTTAGTAAAACTAAGAAACTTATAAATACCTTAGACCCTTATTAAAGCCTCTTAATCCTAAATCGCTATAATCTTCTCCTTATCTAGGTAAATTACCTTCCTTACCTAGATAATAAACCTAAGGTACTTAACCTCTTTAGTAGTAAAGATACACTTCTTAATATCTAGGTTTAGACTTGCTTATTATAGCCTAAATAACACACTATAGATCTTTTATATATAGTCCTTTTATAATTTACTTAAGTAAACTAGAATATTATTAAGATATATAGTAGTATAGTTACTAAGGATACTACTTAGGGCGCTATTAATATACCTCTAAAAGGTTATAGGTATACCTATAAGCCTAAAGGGATATACTAACTATTTAAATAATCTAAACCTTATACAAAATACTATCTAATATTCTTTACCTTTAGTAATTTATATATAATAAAAAGCTAATTATATATCTAGCTTTATAAACTACCTTACCTTAGATAATAAGCGTAATATCTCCTTTACTAGTAGTAAGGGGTAATAGTCTTATTCTATAATCTTATTTAATGTTAAGAACTAGCCTTATGGCTTCTGCTTATAAGCGTTCAAAGTCAGAATATTATTCTTATAGAAGAAGAAAGGAACTACACTAGTGGTTACATAGCGCCTAGATTTATAGTAACTTATGCGTGGCCTATGCGTAGTCTGCGTGTAGCCCTAACCTAGCTATATATAGTCTATGTACTTTCTAGAGCTAGACTTAACCTAAGCTATATATAGTTTACGTACTTTCTAGAGCTAGACTTAACCTAAGCTTATAGCTTAAGTTTATAATATACCCCCTTACTTACCTCTCCTTTCTTCCTTTTAGTTAAAAATAAGTAAGTAATAAGATTATAGTCCCCCTATGTATAGGAACTAACCTTAGTGTAAGTAAAGACTATATCCTATTAAGTAAGGTGCCCTTTAGTGTAAGTAAAGACTATGCCCCCTTAAGTAGTGTACGCTATAGGGCTATAGGTTCTCTATATAAGCTATAAAAACTTTTTAGTATAGGTTTACCTTACTCTAACCTTCTCTATTATATAGGTAGATTTACTTTACTCTAATCTTACCTCTAAAAACACTAGCCTACCCTATTTTTATACCTACTACTAGCTATCTTTATACCTTACTTACTCCCTTACCTTTATAGCTATTTTATAATCCTAACTTTACCTTAAGCAATGCCCTTATTACTAACTAGCTATTAGATAATTATATAATATATTACCCCTATCTATCCCTAGCTTACCTTTTAAAAGTAAATAACACTTACTCTAGCTAAAGCTAGACCCTATACCCTTAGAAATATAAATATTCCTATCCCCCCCTTATAATTCTAAACTCTTATAACCTATTATTATTATAATATCTCCTTATATATCCTTCTTATCCCCTCTTCTTAAGCCTAAATAATTCTTTATCCCCCTTTTTATTCCCTTTCTACCTTTACTATATCTAATCTTATTATTATCCTAGCCCTTACTAGCGCTACCTTACCTCCCCTACCTCTTCCTTCTCCTCCTAGCCTAGGTAAGGGTACTTACCTTAGTAAGTATATCTTAGAAGGTAACTTAGATAATAAGGCCCTCTTTAATAGTAAAGAGTATAAGTTCCCCTATAGCCCTTATATAAATAACCTTTATACTAAAGAAGAACACATATATGCCCTAGGTATAAACTAGGCCTATGCCCCTTACTAAGTTACCTATTATTTATGTATTTAGAAGACATACCTCTATAATGCTAACCTAAAACTCTATTATATATTTAAGTATCTTAAGAACCTTTTAGCTACTAGATAAGCTATTAAAACCCTAGCTATAAAGTAAACTATATCTATTAAGGGATAATACGCTATTCTAATAAAAACCTTTATTTATTACTAAAAGCGATTTAATAGTATATTAGCTATAGCTTAAATTAATCTAGCTAAGGCCTAACCTCTAGCCTTCTCTCCTATAGGTATTACCTATGCCTAAGGAGTATCTAAGGTATAGTAACTTATACTTGCTAATACTACCCCTACCCACTAGGGCTATA
The DNA here is from genome assembly GCA_000729825.1 of Epichloe sp. AL9924. Lineage (NCBI taxonomy): Eukaryota > Fungi > Ascomycota > Sordariomycetes > Hypocreales > Clavicipitaceae > Epichloe > Epichloe sp. AL9924. The sequence goes on along the minus strand of JFGW01000214.1, from coordinate 11,171 downwards.
ATAACCTAGTTACTAAATTTTTTTATAGTATATAAACTATAAATAATAACTTAACCTAGTTAATCTTTATATAGGAGCAGGGCAATACCTAGGTATAATAAATATTAGCTAATACCTATATCCTAGCTAAAAATATAGTAGTATTAGCCTATACTATAGAGAAGGAATACTAATGCTATAAAGGAAATAGTAGTAGCCCCCCCCCTTCCTAATTAATTTTTATTTAGGTAGAAACTTAGCGCTAAAGTGCGTATATACTAGAGGGAAACTAGTTATATTAATTTTCTATAGCTAAATTAAATTATACCCTTTTAGGGCTATTATTTATTTGTATATTACCCTATTATAACTTAAATTAATTAAGTGCCTCTATATCTTGTAATCTTTCTAATGGTTCCTACATTAGCTAGATATAGCCTTTTTATTTAACTAAGATATTCTAGTTTAAACCTTAACCTAGCGTGTTCTTAGCTACTAAAATTTCCTCTACCTAAAACTCTAAGAGATTATTATTAGTATCTATTATAACTAGGTCTAGTAGCGGTTATTTATTAGCTAGTTTCTAACTTAATAAAGGATTACCTACTACATACTATACTAGGTTAATATAAAAGATAGGGTGTAGTCCCCTTAGGATTTCTAGTTTAATAGTTAAAGGCATAGGGACCTTAAGCACCTTATATTTAGCTATAACCTAGTCTAACTTCTTATAAGGTTAGTTTATTTTAATATTATAAAGACTAAGCTATATATAGTCCCTAACCTAGAACTACTTTGCTAGCCTATAGCTACTATTTATCTTCTCCTATTACCACTACTAAACAAAAGCTATTATAGCCTATATTAAATCCGTGCTATCCTTTAGGTACTATAAGAAGGCCTAAGCCCTTCCCTTTACTAATATTATAAATAGTCCTATAGTAAATAACTCCTAAATTATAGGCATATTAAACCTATGTAGGGCTATGTTTACGCTTACTCTAGTTACTAATAAGTCCCTATTATTTAATGCTAGTCAATAGGCTAGTAGGTAGTCTAGCTATTTAAACTAGAAGAAAGATAGTATTATATGTAAAATAGCTTATACCTCCTAGTTAGCCCTCTTTATACTACTATCTATTTGTAGGTAGTATAATGTAAAAAGTAATTATTATATGCCTACTCCCTTATAGAGTTTAGTCTAGAAATTACTAAGCTAATCTAACCTATAGTCTGTAATAATCTATGTAAGGAACCTATAGAAGCGCCACTAGTAATGCTTAAATTGTTTTACACATGCCTTAGTTACTATTAATATTATTACCTCTAACTAAATATACTTAGATAGCTAATCCGTAATAACTATTAGGAACCTTAGCTACTCCTAACCCTAGGCTAGAAGGTTAGTTATAAAGTTAATAGATATTTGTGACTAGTACTTATCTAGCAGCGGGATTAGTTTTAATAAGCCTTATTATAGTTACTAGCTCTTTCTCCCTTTATAATAGTAGTAGTTCTATATAAAACAAGCTATATCTTATAACATACTATCCTAATAGAAGTCCCTTTAAAGCGCCTTAAAAGTTATATTTTACCCTAGGTAACCTAATAAGGGTAAGTTATAAACCCGTTATATTAATATTATAATTAGTAGTTCCTATTTAGGAACCTATGTTTGCCCTTAGAATTAAAGCGCCCCTTTTGCGCTAATCTAATAGTCTATAATTTACTCTCTTGTATTAGTAGTATCTAGGAACTTCCTAGCCCTTATTGCTATTATATTAACCTATAACCTATAAGCTTTATCCTAGGTTATAGACTAGTCTTATAGGGATTAGAGGTGTTTGTCTGCAAATAATAACTTGCTAGTAGGAAGACTCCTTAATAGGGCTAAACTAGTATCTATAATAACCCCCTTTATTACTATAATAGGCTTAAGGCAAACATATAGTTATCCCCTCTTAAAGCTAAATTTTATAGGGCTTGTTATAGATTAAATAATTAAGGTTTTCGCTCTATCTATTTCTAGCCTATCCGGATAATATTATAATAGCGCGTCTAGTTATTTTGCTTATATGCCTAGCCTATATTATAGGTAGAAGTTAAAGAGTGCTAGAGTCTTTACCTATTATGCCTATTATCCTAATATCTCCCTTAGCGCTATAAAGTACTTAAGGTTTTTATAGTCTATTAATATTATAAATAGTTTACTTATACTCTAAAGCTTTACTAACTATGCCTTAAGGTAGGAAATAATTACTAGTAGTTCCTTATTATAAATAGTATAATTCTATTAAGTAGCTTATAATTAAGCTAAATAGTAGGCTACTAGGTGTAAGATACTATTATTACTAAACTAAGAGAGATAACCCCCTAATGCTATACTAGAATAATCTGCCTTTACTAATATATCTTTCTTAGGATCCTATTAAGTTAGGATTAGGTATAATATAAATGCTACCTTTAATGCCTTAAAAGCCTTATTATATTTCTCTATCTAGTAGAATAGGGCTCCCTTCTTTATTAAGTTAATTAGAGGGCCTGCTAAGTCTAAGAACTTTAGTATAAAATCATAGTAAAAGTTAGTAAATCTAAGAAACCCGCGGACTTCGCGGACCTTTATTAGCGCCTCCTAATCCTAAATTACTATAATCTTTTCCCTATTTAGGCGGATTGCCTTCCTTACCTAGATAATAAACCTAAGGTATTTAACCTCCTTAGTCACAAATATATATTTCTTAATATCTAGGTTTAGACTAGCTTACTATAGTCTAGATAGTATGCTATAAACCTTTTATATGTAGTCCTTTTATAATCCGCTTAAGTAAACTAGGATATTATTAAGATACGTAGTAATATAATTACCTAGGATACCACTTAAGGCGCTATTAATATACCTTTAAAAGGTTATAAGTATGCCTACTAACCTAAAGGGGCATACTAACCACTTAAACAAACCAAACCTTATATAAAATGCTATCTAGTATTCTTTGCCTTTAGTAATGTATATGCGGTAAAACACTAATTATATATCTAGCTTCGTGAACTACCTTGCCTCTAATAATAAACATAGTGTCTCCTTTACTAATAGTAAGGGGTAATAGTCCTATTCTATAATTTTATTTAGGGCGTAATAGTCCACATAGAATCTCTAATTACTACTAGGTTTCTTTACTAATAATACTAGGGCTATTGCTAATAATAAACTTACTTAGATCTAACCCTTATCTATTAAGTCTATTACCTGCTTTTAAATCTTAAGTAAATGCTCCTAGGGTATATTATATAATAATGCCTATAGTAAGTTAGGTTTGTTTCTATTTGTATTATGCCTAAGGTAAATATAGTAGTCTAACTTCCCTTAGTGTAGTGGTAGAATATTTGCCTTACTTTCCTAAAATAAATCCTTAAAGTCCTAAAGCGCCTTTAGTAAGGAAGTAAAAAGCTTCTTCTCTATAGCCTTTAGGGTTATATTAATTTACAAAATAGATATAATTTCCTATAGGCTTATAGCGTAAAGCTAAATATGTTCCTTCTGTCTCTTTGCTTACTATACTATCCTAGTAAAGGTTAAACCTAAGATAGATATTATAAGTTAATTAACCTTTCTATTAACTATAGCCTAGATACGCAAACTATTTGCTAATTCTATGTACACCTATTAGTGTGTTATATCTAAGGTAATTTTATTCTATTCTATCTATAGTGTACTAAGGATAAGTTACCTTATTAGTCCTAGGATTATATATGCTATAATTAGCGTTTCCTATCTATCTAAATCTAACTAAAAACGAATAATATGCAATATATATAATCATTTCTTATAGCTCTCTTTTCCCCCTTATTTTATACTAATAGCTATATAAACTAACCTCTTAGTTAGAAGAGGGAGGCATTCTAATTAAAGCTTTTAGACTAAGTATTTACTTATAGTAGCGTAGTAATTATAGCCTATATTAACTTAAGTATCTATAAAGGTAGTCTTATTAATTAAAGTAGGAACTAAGAAGGGGAATAAATCTATATTATTCTAGATCTCTTTATAGTCCTTATTAGTAATAACTATATACTATAAAGCCTCTCTATGCCTTCTTCCCCTATCCCCTATTAAATAACTTAATAATAGGGTTACTCTTTTCCTAACTATACTATAGACTTAATATCTAAGTCTATAGAAGTTATGTTCTTTATATTATAAATATTAATAGAAGACTTCTTCTATAGCTAGATAGTAGGGCATAAAGAGCATACTATAATAAAATACTTAGAGAAGCTATATTATATATATTTCCTCTTATTATAGCGTATATTAAGCATATCTTAGGTAACTTATTTAGCCTATTTACTACCCCCTTTATTACCTAACCTTTAGTGTCCTATAGACTTTCTAGAGCCTTATTAGGTCCCTATGATAGCTATAGATTAAATATCTATTATTAGCGTGTCCTTATTATACACCTTAGTCTTATTTAGGTTAGGTGCCTAATTGCTATATCTCTATATCTAGTGTCTTTTCTCTAATTAGTAGGACTTAATATCTAGTATAATGCTTTAATAGTAAGCTATTATAGAAATATAATTAGCCTAGGGTATATCCTAACCTACGCTATAGTCTCTTATTTATTTATTAAGCACTATATATAGCTTAGATAACTTCACTAAGTCTAACTAATTAAGCCCCCTAGCTAGAGCTAATTTCTATTTAAAACAAATATAGAAGTTACTAAATTACTTATTTTATTATTATATTAACTAATTAAGTTTTATAATAGCTAATTCCTATTAATAAGGGTTATTAAATATCTCCCTAAGGTATTTAAGAAGCTACTCTAGGTAATAGTTAAGTAAATAGCCCTTTTTAAAGAAGGGTATAACCTATGCCTATACCTTAGAAGATAGGTTCTAGTAAATAAAATACTACTAGTCCTATTTATTACTAATAAAATCCTTATCTATAAGTAACTTATAGGCTATTAGGCCTTTCTAAGCTATAAATAAAACCCTATTACTATTAAAGGGAAGCCTAGTAAGAAGGGGTTTTTACTTAGGCTAAATTAGTGTAGGTATTATATTATGCTTATTAGTTAAGTACTTAATTTACCTTACTTACTGTTTAAGTAAGTGTTATAATGTTACTAACTTATTAGTATTTATTCTATCCTATAGTAATAGTATATTCGCTAGTTAATGTATTTCTATAGTAAAGAATAATATATATTAAGAACTAGCCTTATAGCTTTTACTTATAAGTATTTAAAGTAAGAATATTATTCTTATAGAAGAAGAAAGAAACTACACTAGTAGTTACATAGCGCCTAGATTTATAGTAACTTATACGTAGCCTATGCATAGTCTATATATAGCCCTAACCTAGCTATATATAGTCCGCGTACTTTCTAGAGCTAGACTTAACCTAAGCTACACACAGTCCGCGTACTTTCCGGAGCTAGACTTGACCCAAGCTTATAGCTCGAGTCCATAACATTTAAGGCATAATAGTCTATATAAAACCTCTAACTACTCCTAGGCTTCTTTACTAATAACACTAGAGCTATTACTAATAATAAACTTACTTAAATTTAATCCTTATCTATTAAGTCTATTACTTACTTCTAGATTTCTAGTAAATATTCTTAAGGTATATTATATAAAGGTGCCTATAGTAAATCTAGTTTAGTCTTGTTTATATCCTATTTTAGGTAAATATAGTAGTCTAACTTCCCTTAGTGTAGTAGTAAGGTATTTGCTTTACTTTCTAGGAATAAATCCTTAAAGTCCTATAATACCTTTAGTAAGGAAGTAAGAAGCTTTTACTCTATAGCCCTTAGTGTTATATTAATTTATAGGATAGATATAATTTTACATAAACTTATAGCGTAAAGCTAAATATATTCTTTTTGCCTCTTTGCCTAACACACTATCCCTATAAAGGTTAAACCTAGAATAAATACTATAAGTTAGTTAACTATCCTATTAGCTATAGCCTATATTTGTAAGTTATTTGCTAATCCTATATATACTTATTAGGATGCTATATCTAAGTTAATTCTATTCCTTTTTATCTATAGTATACTAAGAATTAGTTACCTTATTAGCCCTAGGATTATATATGCTATAATTAGCGTTTCCTATCTATTTAAATCTAACTAAAAGCGAATAATATATAATATAAATAAACGCTTCTTATAGCTCTCTTTTCCCCCTTATTTTATACTAACTACTATATAAACTAACCTCTTAGTTAGTAAAGAGAGGCGTTTTAATTAAAGTTTTTAGACTAGGCATTTACTTATAGTAGTGTAGTAATTATAACCTATATTAACTTAAGTATTTATAAAGGTAGTCTTATTAATTAAAGTAAGAACTAAAAAGGGGAAGGAATCTATATTTTATTAAATCTCTTTAAAGTCCTTATTAGTAATAGCTATATACTATAAATTCTCTCTATATTTTTATCCCTTATCCCTTATTAAATAACTTAATAAAGGGATTACTCTTTTCCTAATTACTCTATAGATTTAATATTTAAGTTAGTAAAGGCTATATCCTTTATATTATAAATATTAATAGATAACTTCTTCTATAGGCAAATAGTAAGGCATAAGGAGTATACTAATATAAAATACCTAGAAAAGCTACACTATAAGTATTTACCCTTATTATAGCGCGCGTTAAGTATATCTTAGGTAACCTAGTTAGTACGTTTCCTACCCCCCTTATTACCTAACTTCTACTATCCTATAGACTTTCTAGGTCCTTACTAGGCTCCTATAGTGCCTATAGATTAAATATTAGTTATTAGCATGTCCTTATCCTATGCTTTCTTAGCTAGATTAGGTATATAATTACCTTACTTATATATCTAGTATTTCTCCTTTAATTAGTAAGACTTAATATTAAGTATAATGCTTTAGAACTAGGCTACTATAGCTATATAATTAGCCTAGGGTATATCCTATCTAATACTATAGTCTTATATTTACTTATTTAGCGCTATATATAGCTTAGCTAACTTTACTAAGTTAGCCTAACTAAGTCCTCTAGTAAGCGCTAGCTTCTATTTAAAATAAATATAGAAATTACTAAATTATTCATTTTATTACTATATTAACTAGTTAAGTTCTATAATAGCTAATTCCTATTAATAAGGATTATTAAATATCTTTACTAGGTATCTAAGAAACTAAGGTAAGTTATAGTAAATAAGATATCCTTTTTTAAAAAGGGTATAACCTATACCTAAACCTTAGGTAATAAGTTCTAGTATATAAAACACTACTAGTCCTAGTTACCCCTAATAAATGCCTTATCTAATAGTAACTTATAGGCTATAAGACCTCTCTATGCTAAGAATAAGACCCTTTTGCTATTAAATAGGGGACCTATAGGTAAAGGCTTATATTTAAGTTAGAGTAGTGTAGGTACTATATTATCCCTTTCTATAAGGTAAGTAATTTACCTTACCTACTACTAAATTAGTTCCTAAAGTAATAATAACTTATTAGTATTTATTTTATCTAGTAGTAATAGTATATCTGCTAGTTATTATGTTTCTATAATAAAGAATAATATATATAATAAACTAGCCTTATAGCTACTGTGAATAAGCATTTAAAGTAAGAATATTATTCTTATAGAAGAAGAAAGGAACTATACTAGTAGTTACGCAAAGCCTAGATTTATAGTAACTTATGTGTAGCCTATGCATAGTCTATACATAGCCCTAACCTAACCGCACATAGTCCACGTACTTCCTAAAGCTATACTTAACCTAAGCTTATAGCTTGAGTCTATAACACTACCTAAGTAATAAAAAAATATAGTAATGCCCTTAACTAGTATAAAGGATATAGTAAATTAGTAGTCCTTACTTATATACTATACACTATTTAATAAATTAAATCTTAAGATATAGTAATAAAACGCTTTTTATAAGCTCTATAAGACACTATATAATATATATAACTATTACTATAGGGAATAATCTATTAAGTTTAAAGATATATTTTATAAAATAATTAGTAACTATATCCTAGTTATATTTAACTCTAACACTTCTAAGGAAGTTAAAACCCTTCGCACAATACCTAGCCCTCCTATATTTAATAACCTATACACCCTACCCTGTATAGCCTTATATATTACTAATACTAAGGTCCCCTCCTTTTTACATATACCCCTATTATACATAAATAGGGGTATATGTAAATGCTTCTTAATAAAGAAGAAAGTATTACTTAAAGTTATCTTATAGAAGCTAAGCTTTATTAATTATATTAACGCTTTAGACACCCTTCTATTAGATACCTTTATAATTTACTCTATAAATTAAGGTATAAGGTTAAGTTTAAAGTAATTAAGAAGTTAACTAAGGTTTACTAGTAATATTAATTATATACTAATAGCCTATATTAATTTAAGTTTACCCTTTAGGATAAATATACTTATAACTATAAAATCATTATAAATATTATATATATTAATAGTAATTACCCTATTCTATAAGTTATAAATATAGCTATATTCTTTAATATAGCTAGATTTATTAAAGATATCTCTATAAAGACTACATAGGAAGCACTCTATCTTTACTAAATTAATATCTATCTAGGCCCCCTAGATATAATTATTACAGACACTAGAATAACCTTTTAAGGTAAGGAATTTAAGTAGCTTATATTATTAATATTAATTAAGATTAAGGATATGCTAATTAAGGCTTACTATAGTATTAGTAAAGTTAAGTAATATTATAGGCTGCTTTAAAGAGCCTATAATATTATTAGATAAGAATGCCTAATAACACTAGGGCCTATAGCGTTATAAATAGTAGTTAAAGCTATAAATAACACTATAGGATTAAATAGTCTTATGCTAATACTCCTTGTTTTTAGTGTGTATCCTTATATAGTTAAGGAATTGCCTCTATTACTAAATATCATATAATAAGCCCTTGCGATCTAATTAGCAATAAAGGAAGTTAAGTGAATTTATACCTAGTAAAAGGTTAGTAACGCTCTCGCTATAAGGAATAGTCCTAATACCTCTAGCACTATTAACCTCCTGCTAGGATTGCTTATATGCGTGTAGCGTGAAGGTAAAGAATAAAGAGGCCACTATAAGCTCTTAACTATAAAAGGTAAGACTTACACTTTCAAGCTCCCTTAAGGCCTAAAGGCCTTTAGATTAACCTCTATTAGGCCTTTTTATAAAGATCCTAATAAAGAGAGACCTCCTAAGAGCATAGAGGACTAAGACGCCCCTCTATAAACTATAGCTACCCCTCCTATTATTGCCCTAAAGTAAGGACCTAGAAGACCTTAAAAGAACCCTCCTATTATTATTTCTAATATTAATTATGTAAATTAAATAAAATATAAGACTAATGTCTTTCTATTAGCTAAGGAAAGCTCTAATCTTAAGCTTATGATTTAATTATATAAGGAAGGAATTATTAAGACCCCTAGTAAACCCTTTAAACTATTTACTAAGGCTAAAATTAATGCTTTAATTGAATAAGGCGTATTTAAATTTATTAGATATAATAAGAAAAAGTATAGTAAAGTTTAAATCTTTAATTCCTATATTATTAATAAAGTAAAGGGTAAGATAACAGATTTATATAAGAAGTTAAGGCTTATAATCTAAGGTTATAGTAATAAGAAAAAGCTAGTGATCCTTACATAGGCCCTAATAATCTAATAAGCTAGCTAATGATTAATCCTCGTGATAACGCCTGCGTTATTATTGCTAGGCCTTATTCTCTAGCTTCGTGACATTACATAGGCCTATATGTAGGTATAGACACTCCTTAGCTATACTATTCTAGCCTAAATACCTATCTAAATCTATTACCTATACCCTAGAGATATAATAATATAAGTTATTAAGCCTCTATATAGTATCACGAAAGCTAGTACCTATTAGTAAGTAATATATTATTATTACTATAGAGAAAAGCTCTAGATAATAACCTTTATGTTTAACCTATGCTTACTTATAACAACAAAGGAGAACCTAACCTTTACGTGTGTAAGGATGTAAACTAATAATATAATTAGACTATCTAACTATAAGTTCTCTTAATAAGAGGAAGATTAATTAATTACTACTTCTTTTACTACTAAACTAAAGTAAATCCTTTCTATAGGGAACTTACTAACCTTTAATAGTAGTATTATTACTCTTAAAAATAATATAATCATGCTATAATAAAAAGGCTAAAGTAAAAAGCTTTAATTAATCCTATTAACTAATTTAAAATAGGTATATATAGAATAATAAGCTTAAGGCACGTATATTGCCTTAATTTGCTAGCCTAAAGCCTATTTTAACCTCTCTATTACTATATAACACTAAGACCTAATATTGCAAGACATAAAGAGCCTAAACTAATGAATTTAGTGGCAAATTAACTATCTAGACTAAGGATTAAGATTTATACTATTTAATCTTAAGAAGGTAAAGCTTTTTATATTTATAGATAGATCTTTTACTAATAACTAAGACCTTACTTCCTAGCTAGGCTATGTGCTTATTCTTACTAGTAAAGTCTAGAAGGAAGGCACCTTTATAATTAAAGGTAATATTATATACTATAGTTTTACTAAGAGTAAGAGAGTTATAAGAAGTGTGCTTGCCTCTAAGATTTATAAAATAGTTACTAGTGTGAATATAGCTTATGTAATCTTAATAATGCTTAGATTAATTACTTATTAATTAAACCTCCCTATGATTCCTATTATTATCTATATAGATTTATACTTATTATATAAGTGCCTTATTAAGCTTAGTACTATAAAAGAGAAGCGCCTTATAATTAATATTATAGCCTTTTATTAATTATATAAGCAATAAGAGATCTATGAGATTAGATAGATTAATAGGGATAATAATCTTGCTAATGTATTTATAAAGGCATTACTAAATAAGGTATTTAAGAGGTTTATTATAAGCAATAAGGCAACTATTAGGATAGAAGGATAGGTTATATAATTATAGCTCTTATTTATTAATATAATAAAGTTAAAGGTATTTAGATTAGTCTTACTTATCCTTTAATAGGCTTATAGATTAAATGTTATTTTTTATTATGTTTCCCCCCCCCTTTCTTTCCTTATAATATTATCCGCGATTATTTAATCCTAACTATTCCTTAATTCCCCTTCTCTTACCTTATTAATATTGAAATG
>JFGW01000213.1:0-50776 GCA_000729825.1 Epichloe sp. AL9924 | reverse complement strand
CATTTCAATATTTTACTTATTACCTAAGCAAATATATAGCTAGTAGTATGTATCTTTAAGATTAAGGACTATAAAAATAACTACACTTGCTAATTAATTAAGAATTTTAGTAATAAGAGGTAAGGGGGCCTTATCCTTAATTATAATCTTATTTAAGCCCCTATAATCCACGTAAAGCCTTAATTTTCCTCCTTTCTTTAGAATAAATAAAATTAGAGCTCTAGCTAGGCTAACTAATCTTCTAATCTACCCTTTAAGCTACGCACTTATAAGGTACTCCCTAAGAACTTATAGCTCTCTCTTAGCTAAATTATATATAGGCCCCTAAGGTAGTGTTTTCCCTGCTAGCTCTTTAGAAAAAATATCTATAAACTCCTTATATTTATCCGGAATTATTAGTGTAGGACGCTTAGTACTCTTGCCCTAATTTAACGTAGCTTCTTTACTACTTGCGTTTCCTAAAATTAGTATAATTATAATACCTTGCTTTTTTTACTATAAGTAAGCGTATTCTAGTATTTATATAGCTGCTTTGCTATTTATTTATGCTTCTATTGCTACTAGGTTCTCTAATTAGCCTTTGTCTTCTTCTTTCTAATTTATTAGCTTAATCTTTATTACTCTAAATAATAATATAACTACTACTAGTTTTTTCTCCCTATATATTTACCACTTACTATAAGTAAAGAAAAGGCATTCTATAGTTACTAGATATCTCTAAAATCCCTAAACCTAATATATAATTATAGATAAGTGTTCTTTAATCTAATCTATACCTAGTATTATCCCTTTACTTATATTAGTAATATAGTAGCTAACTTAATAAACTTTTACTAATCCTATACTATCTTTTACTTTTATTAACCTTTTTAAGATTCCTTAATATAGAATTACTTTTTAGCTTATACTCTCTAGTCTTTAGTCTAATTATATTACACTCTCCTAATCCTTTTTTAATAATAATTTAGGATAAATTATTAAAAACTATATACTTATGTTAAATAGCGCTTATATAGCTAGCCACTAGCTATCTTATTATAAAGACGCCTGTATTCTTATTCTATTATCTACAAGGTATTCTATAGCTATATAACGCATCTATTATTGCTTTGTATTTTTAGCTAGGTAGCTGCTCCCTTTATATATAGGCATTTTTATCTATATCTTAATCAGACTATTTTACTATATAATTACTACTAAGTTACTATAGACTACTAGTAAGACTATAGTTAAAGTTTAAGGGGTAATTATAGGTCCTAGAGGAGGTCTAGCTAATCCTAGATTTGCCTTAAACTCTCTAATCTACGCTTTTATTTATAGAATCTCTTATATTCTCTTAAAGCAATATAGCTTAGTTTATATAATCTTATAGTGTCTCTATAACGCTCTATTATTATTGTCTGTATTACCTACGCCTTTATCTAGATTAGGGACTAGTGGCATTTCTTATACCCTATTATTATCTATTATTCTAGACTATAGGGGTCCTCTATCCTATAACTAATTATCTATACCTTTATTATTATAAGGTACTAGTATGTTTTATATAAACCTTTGTAGTATTAGCTATATAATAATCTAGCTAATAGTTTGTTTCCCTTAAAGGTTAAGAGATTAATTTATTATAGCTTATACTATAAGGTCTAATATAAATAAAGTAAAGGCTAAGATTTATAGTTATTACTAGAAAAATACTAGCTAGGGCCTAGTATATAAAGGTTTTAATCTCTAACCTACTATATATAATATACACTATTCTTAATAAATACCCTGCTTAATAAACACGTAGCTATCTTATAGCTAGCTAGCCTCTTTGTTATTAGAGCGGCCTAAAGGTTCTCCGAAGATCCACTATCATAAACGTCCTATCTCCGACCTCTGCGCTCCTAATAGGGTTATTATAGATACTAGTTTAGCCCTATTAAGGAGTCTTCCTACTAGTAAGTTATTATTTATAGATAAATACCTCTAATCCCTATAGGACTAGTCTATAACCTAGGATAAAGCTTATAAGTTATAGGTTAATATAGTAGTAATAGAGGCTAGGAAGTTCCTAGATACTACTAATATAAGACAGCAAATTATAGACTATTAGATTAGTATAAAAGGGGCGCTTTAATTCTAAGGGTAAATATAGGTTCCTAAATAGGAACCACTAACTATAATATTAATATAATAAGTTTATAACTTACCCTTATTAGGTTACCTAGGGTAGAATATAACTTTTAAGGCGCTTTAAAGGGACTTCTATTAGGATAGTATATTATAGGATATAGCTTATTTTATATAAAACTACCACTATTATAGAGAGAGAAAGAGCTAGTAATTATAATAAGGCTTATTAAACTAATCCCACCACTAGATAGGTACTAGTTATAAATATTTATTAACTTTATAACTAACCTTCTAGCCTAGGGTTAAGAGTAGCTATAGTTCCTAATAGTTATTACAGATTAGCTATCTAAGTATATTTAGTTAGAGGTAATAATATTAATAGTAGCTAAGGTATATATAAAATAATTTAAGCATTACTAGTAGCGCTTCTATAGGTTCCCTATATAAATTATTATAGACTATAGGTTAAATTAGCTTAGTAATTTCTAGACTAAACTCTATAGGGGAGTTAGTATATAATAATTACTTTTTATATTACACTACCTATAAATAGATAGTAGTATAGAGAGGGCTAATTAGAAGGTATAAGTAGTTCTATAAGTAATGCTATCTTTCTCCTAGTTTAAATAGCTAGACTATTTACTAGCCTATTAACTAGTATTAAATAATAGGGACTTATTAGTAACTAAAGTAAGCGTAAATATAGCCTTATATAGGTTTAATATACCTATGATTTAGGAGTTATTTACTATAGGACTATTTATAATATTAGTAAAGGGAAGGGCTTAGGCTTTCTTATAATACCTAAAGGATAGTATAGATTTAATATAGGCTATAATAGCTTTTCTTTAGTAGTAGTAATAGGAGAAAATAAATAGTAACTATAGGCTAGTAAAGCAGTTTTAGGTTAGGGACTATATATAGCTTAGCCTATATAATATTAAAATAAACTAACCTTATAAGAAGTTAGACTAGGTTATAGCTAAGTATAAGGTGCTTAAGGTCCCTATACCTTTAACTATTAAACTAGATATTCTAAGGGGACTATATCCTATCTTTTATATTAATCTAGTGTAGTATATAGTAAATAACCCCTTATTAAACTAGAAACTAGCTAATAAATAGCTACTACTAGAACTTATTATAATAAATACTAATAATAATCTCTTAGAGTATTAGGTGTTAAAAATAAGACCTATTTTTAGCCCTTTCTAGTCAAAGGACCTTTCTATCACTAGCTTGCATTGCAAGCCTAACAGCTGCACTGCAGCTGTTAACGGTCGCGAAGGTAGCTATTAATAGCTACGTCGCAGCTGTTAATAGCTATGACTAACTGTGTGAATAACTAATCCAAATCAATTGTGGATTATTTAATTGCGTTATAGCTACAAGCATAGCCACAACCATAGCGCCACTAGTAATTAGGTAAGCTAGGGTGATGTAAGCAGGTTACCCTACACATAGGTTACCCTATAGCTATCTTTAACAGCGATTTTCTCTTTAACTAGAGGTTATATAAAAGTCTTATATATAGTAAATTAAAGCTTAAAAATAGGGCTTTTATTTTATATAGGAATATTTTTTAGACTAAAAGTTAGTGTATATAGGTTACTAGTTTGTATGGTAGTGAGTTAATTTTTTGGATTTTACATATAAATGAATTTTACGGAAAATTAAAAGTAGCCCTTAAGACCCTTTTAGTAGCCTAGATTTACTAATATAGTTAGTGGGTATATGAGAGGAAGAAGATCTTTTTAATCTAGCTAGATAGCTAGGCCTCTTAATCTAACAGCTGCATTGCTTGTATAACGTTACTAAAATCAATTCTATTAGTATAAGATATTATAAAAGTTATCTAGATTAAATTCTATTAGTTAATAACTGCCACAACCTTCCGTTGCGTTACGTTGAATATTTAACGTGGTGGTTCTATTAGTCCCTAACTATAGAGCTACACCTGTACAGCTGTTGCTAGCTAGCAACTAGCTCCCTATAATTCAATAGGTTATGAGCCTGGCCTATCACTATAAAATTCTTTCTAGTGCACTTTACGTACGGTTATAGAAGACTTCCCTTCTATAAAAAAGGAAGGACCCGCGAGATAGAAGCTATTCCCTTCTATAAAAAAGGAATCATTATGGTTACAGAAGACTTCCCTTCTATAAAACAGGAAGCGCACAAGCGATATAGAAGCTTTTCTCTTCTATAAAAAGGAAATTTAGCGCGGATAGAAGCTTTTCCCTTCTATAAAAAGGAATTTTAGTATAAATAGAAGACTTCCCTTCTATAAAATTAGAAGATAGATACCAATCAACAAGGTCAGGGGCCTTCAGCCCCTAATCTTAGTGCGTAAGAGGTTCTAAATAATCAGCTAAAAGAGCAGGTTATTAAGCAATAAGATGCTATTAATCTATTATTACAGAAGCTAGAGGCTTTAACTATAGCTGTTAATAATAAAGGTGTCACGGCTTGTACCGCTGGGTCTGATATAAACGAAGTGAAGGCTAAGATTTGCAGTTGCCACTAGAAAGATACTAGCTAGGGCCTAGTGTATAAAGGTTTTAATCTCTAACCTACTATATATAATATACGCTATCCTTAATAAATACCTTACTTAACAAATACATAGCTATCTTATAGCTAGCTAGCCTCTTTATTATTAGAGTAGCCTAAAGGTTCTCTAAAGATTCACTATTATAAACATCCTATCTTTAACCTCTACGCTCCTAATAAAATACCTCTCTAATATATAATTAACCTTAATTATAAAAAGAGCTGCTTACTTAGGGTGTGGACACTGTAGTAAAGCTTATAAAGAAAACAAAATAAGGAACCTTATATCTAGATATATAGGTAAAAATAATAATAATAATAATACTACTAATTATAAATAACCCCCCCTATTATAGGTAGTAATATTTAAATAGCAGCCTATATATAGCATTAATATAGTAAAATAAATATTATTACCTATTACGTAGCTATACTAAAAAAAATAGATAACTTATATTAATTTTCGTAATTAGTTTAAATAAATAGGGTACCTAATGCTATGGTTTTAAATAGTCTAACTAGAGGGCTTATGTTGTGATTACTATGAGTTTATAGCTATTAGGTATACGTGCGAGTAGTAAAGCTAATAGTTATTATTATAATTTATAGATTACTTACCTATAGTGCGTTAGATTACTTAAGGGGTCTAGGGTTAATATAAAAGAGACTAATTTTCTCTCCCTTTTACACACTTCCTTTCTCTTATAATATCCCTTAACCTTATAAGTTACCCTTACTAACTAAGTAATAGCTCTCTTACTGCTATTATATAGTAGTTACTAACCTTCTTTAGTCTTTAATTATTATTATTACTTACTATTATTTATCTTTATTCTTTATCTTTATCTAGATTATTAGTTTATTCCCTTTTAAATATAATTTCTTCATTTAGTCTATTATAGCTAACTTATAGCTAGTTAACTATATCTAATACTTATATTAGAACTCTACCTCCTCTAGTAGCTCTAGAAAGTTAAGCTACTAGAAAGTCTTTTAAGAAATCTCTTACTAAGTCTCCTTAAAAGCGCTTAGCTTTAAAAATCTTAATATAAGTTTACTATATTCTTATAGTATATTTATTACTAACTTACTACTAGTAAAATAATAGGAAAGAAAATTTCATATATACACTACTCCTAGTAAGTAGTAATATAGAATATCCTACTAAAAAATAGTAGCTATAATATTCCTAAATATCTTATTAATAAAAAGACCTTCCTTATAAAATATAATAAATCTATAAGTATAACTTTTCCGCTTACTTACTACTTTTATATTACTAATATCTAATAGGCTACTTAATAAAATATACTTATTACTTTTATAATAATAAAAACTATATTATAGTATATCTCTCTTATCTAGAAACTGCTTGCTTATTACTAATACACTACTAGTACCTAGCTTAAATTATATAGCTTTATAATAGGCTATTTAAACTTATTAAAGCTACTCCTAAAGGTAGCTATTACTATTAGGATAAAGTAAGTATGATTCTACTACCTAGACACTAGATTACTACTAACTTACTACTAGTTTATTATAAAAGTAAAGAAAAAGCTATAGAATACTATCCTATCTTATAAAAATTCTAATAAGTATAGATATATTTATTACGCTTAAATAACTACTAATACTACTTATAAAGTAGAATATAATAAACACACTATAATAGCGCTACTAAGTAATACTATAAACCTTAAGATATAGATTAATATTTTAAACTCTCTTTGCTTTATAGCCTAGAATATCCTAATAGTAAGCTCTCTTAATATATATAGCTAATGCTTAACTAACTTACTAGTAGTTTATACCTAATACTACTAATTTACTTACTTATATTAGTCCTATTAAGCTCCTTAGTAAACTTTAGGTCTATATATATAGAGAGAGGGATTCTAATAATAAAGATACTCCTAGGGCCTTTACTCCCTTAGCTACTATAGCTACTACTACTACTAAGGAAATAGTGGTTACTATAGCTAACTTTATTATAGAGAAGTAAGTGCTTAGTAACTATATAATAGATTAAGTAATTTAACTTTATTTTCTAACTTCCTACTATATTAACTTATAAACTATAACTACTTTGCAATAACCTTATATTAACTTATAAATTATAAGTACTTTATAATAACCTTACATTAACTTACGAATTATAAGTACTTTATAATAACCTTGCTATTTAACTATTACTTATAATCTTTAATAATATCCTTTATTATAAAATCCCTCTTTAGTACCTATAAGTTTTCTAATGTATTATAGCCTTTTTACTTAACTAGATATTTGCGTTATCTCCTATTATAGTAATATAAAATAATTCTCTTAACTTTAAACTCCTATTTATTATCTTTAAGGTTATCTTATAATAAGGACATATCTTCTATGTTAGTTAGGTCCCCTTTAAAAGGCTTAAGACTAGTAATATTAAATATATTATATAAATAAGTCCTAGGTAGTAACCTTAATTAATATGCTAATTTGTAACTCCTAATTGCCTTTTTAATCTTATAGGGGCCTAGGTACTTTATAGCTAGCTTTTTACTAGGTTATCTTAGGTTAATATTCTTTATTAATAATAAAATATAATTACTAACTTTAAACCTTATTAGAGTTCTTTTCTAATTATAATATTTCTTATACTAAGTCTATAAGTTACTTAAAAGCTATTTAATTATAGTGTGATTTTCTCTTAGCGCTAAGACTTTACTTTTATCTTAATTATTTACTAAAGGGATATCTATAACTACTTATTACAAATCTCTAGAATTATAACCTTATAACGCCTTCGCTAGTGTGTAGCTATGCGTTATATAATTGCTTGTGTTATACGTAAATTACACTAATAATAAGTTATCTACCTAATTAGTTTATTTAGTATAAGTAAAAGCCATTAAATAATGCTCTAAAACTAGTTTAAACGTTTTATTTAGCTATCTATCTAGGGATAAAAAGCAGTGCTTAATAGCTACTTAGTTATAAGAAGGTAATAAAAAGTTATCTAGAAACCACTAGTAAATATAGAACCTTAGTCTATTATAATACCTTCTAGAGCTCTATAGTCTCTAAAAACATATTCTAAGAACATAGTTACTAGCCTCTTACTAGTTAGTTACATTAAAATAGGAATATAAATACTATATTTTGTGAAATAGGTAATAATAACTAAAATTACATTATAAGTCTAGTTTAAGTCTTTTACTAGTAGAAGCCTAGTAATAAAATCTATTAATAATTCTTAAAAAGGGTAATTAAGCACTAGTAGTGTAGCTAGCTTACTATATGGTTTATAATGCCTTAGTTTTAAAGTCTAATAACTTATATAAGTGCTAATATATACCTTTATATATTTCTTTATTATTAGCTAATAGTATTAGTTTATAACTTAATAAAGAGTCTTACTTACTTCTTAATACCTAGTAGTAGGGTTATTATAGGTTAGTAGTAAAATTTCTTTTCTTATTCCCTAAGGGATAAAAATATAATTCTTAAACATTAATAGCTTAGAGGGTCCTATAGACTATATCTATAATACTACTAAATTACTGCTTTTAAGTAACTTCTTTTAACCTATAGTAAAGTTATTACCTTACTACGCTTTATATAATAAGACTTAAATTAGGGCTTCTAATTCTAAGCTTCTTTCTAGAAAGCTAGAGTTAAACTTAGAAAAGGTTCTCTAAATATATTAGATCCTAGCTATAATATCTCTATAAGTAATTAGTTTACTAAATACCTCTAGTCTTATAGGGGAATAGATAAGTAATGGTTTTAAGGGGCGCCCTTACTACTTATTAGTAATTACTTATGCTAGTTTATCCCTTTTAGTAGTAGCTAGTCTAATAGGAAAATTAAAATAGCTAAGTAATAAATATAATATAAACTAGGTGCTAGTAGTACTACTATAACTACCTTATTACTTACTAAAAAAAGTATTAAATAACCCTACTAATATACCTCTTCTAAGCGTATCTAGATTATTAGGCTCCTTAAAAATATAGTTAAGTTATAATTTTTTAAAACCCTAGATATTAATAGTATTCCTATAGTGTCTTTATAACTAACTATTAGTTACACTAAATAATGTTTTTATAGAACCTATAGCGCTAGTAGTATTACTATAGTATTTCTATTACTTAGTATCTATAAATTTAAATAAAAAGGTAAGGAGCTATATAGTTACTACTTTTGCTTTCCTTATCTTACTTATAAAATCTAGTCTTCTTAATAGGGGATGAGTAGGATTTAATTTCCTTATATAATATATAATCTTAAAGTTAAATAGATAAAGCTTATTAAGTGT
The DNA here is from genome assembly GCA_000729825.1 of Epichloe sp. AL9924. NCBI lineage: Eukaryota > Fungi > Ascomycota > Sordariomycetes > Hypocreales > Clavicipitaceae > Epichloe > Epichloe sp. AL9924. The sequence goes on along the minus strand of JFGW01000213.1, from coordinate 41,802 downwards.
AGTTACTTACCTACTAGTAAGCTTAGGCTTTATAGCTAGGTACTTATAGTTTAAATAGTCTATAATAACCTTAATTATATAAGCTAAGTAAGTGAGGTAATATCTCTAGGCCTAAAAAGCCTCTTAAATAGCTAATAATTCGCTATTAGGTATTATATAGCGTAATTTAGCGTTGGTTATTTTCCTTAACATAAACGCAACTAGGTGCTAGTAACCTAGTACTAATATTATAAGTATAGCCCTAATCGCATGTCTAGATATATCTATCTCTACTCTAAGATATATAAGTGGATTAAAATGCACTAAAATTAGCGCTTCTTAAAATCTTTACTAAAGTTCTCTAAACGCTACTAACTTATAGGGTTCTAGGTTAAATATTGCTAGTTACTTTCCTCTAAGGTAATTTATTAATAGAATAATAACTTTACTATATTATTTAATAAAATAGCAATAAAATCTAGTGAAACTAAGAAATAACTAAATATTAAATACACTACGTGGTATTAGCTATATTATAATTGCTTTAACCCTTGCTAGATCTATTATAATACCTCTTAGCAATATCTTAAAGCCTAAGAATTTAACCTCTATAACTAAAAATTAATACTTTATAAGGTTAACAAAAAGGCTTATATCTTTAAGCTTGCGTAGGATTTATTTAATATAATCTATATACTCCTTAACCACGCTGCTATATATTAGTGTGTTATCTAGGTAAATAATGTAAGTCTTATTAATAAGACCTTTAAGTGTATTATTAATATACTCCTAAAAAGTCACTAGTATATTAACTAGTCTAAATAGTATAATAAGATATTTAAAGTGGCTATAGTAATAATAGAAAGCTATCTTCTACTTATTACCTAAGTAAATACATAGCTAGTAGTATATATCTTTAAGATTAAGGACTGTAAAAATAACTATACTTGCTAATTAATTAAGAATTTTAGTAATAAGAGGCAAAGAGGCCTTATCCTTAATTATAATCTTATTTAAGCCCCTATAATCTATATAAAGCCTTAATTTTCCTCCTTTCTTTAGAATAAATAAAATTAGAGCTTTAGCTAGGCTAACTAATCTTCTAATCTACCCTTTAAGCTATATACTTATAAGGTACTCCCTAAGAACTTATAGCTCTCTTTTAGCTAAATTATATATAGGCCCCTAAGGTAGTGTTTTCCCTTTTTCTAATTTAATTATATAAGTGTAACGTCCTAGTTTAGGAAGCTTATCCGCTAGCTCTTTAGAAAAAATATCTATAAACTCCTTATATTTATCTAGAATTATTAGTGTAAGACACTTAGTACTCTTACCCTAATTTAATGTGGCTTCTTTACTACTTATGTTTCCTAAAATTAGTATAATTATAATACCTTACTTTTTCTACTATAAGTAAGTGTATTCTAGTAATATTATAGTGTCTTTACTATTTATTTATCCTTCTATTACTGCTAAGTTCTCTAATTAACCTTTATCCCTTTCTTTTAGAACTATTAGCTTAATCTTTATTACTCTAAGTAATAATATAACTACTACTAGTTTTTTCTCCTTATATATTCACTACTTTCTATAAGTAAAGGAGAGATAGTCTTTAGTTACTAAATACCTCTAGAATCCCTGCTCCTAATATATAATTATAAGTAAGTATTCTCTAATCTAGTTTATACCTAGTATTATCCCTTCTCTTATATTAGTAATATAGTAGCTAACTTAGTAAAACTTTGCAAATCCTATACTATCTTTTACTTTTATTAATTTTTATAAAATTCCTTAATATAGAATTACTTTTTAGCTTACACTCTCTAGTATCTAGTCTAATTATATTATACTTTTCTAATCCTTTTTTATTAATAATTTCGGATAAATTATTAAAAACTATATACCTATGTTAAATAGCGCTTATATAGCTAACCACTAGTTATCTTATTATAGAGATGCCTATATTTTATTCTATTATTTATAGGGTATTCTATAGTGAGATTATATTCCTAGGTCTATACTAATTAAACTAGTATTATATTAGGAGATATAGCTTTATTACTACTTTTATTATATTTCTTTATTATATACTTATTACTTTTATAGGTAGAATAGTCTAGTGCCTAATAAGTTAGTATAGCATATCTAGGCTTTTTATATTTAAAGCACACTAGGGATAATTTTTTCCTTTAATCCTTACTTTATTACTATACCTTATCTATAGGTAATATAAAGCATTACCTTTTCTTTTTATAGTCTTAACTTTTTTTATTACTTTAGCCTAAATTTATTATAATCTCTGCTTTCTCACCCTAGCCTTATAACTAGCTCTATAATATTAGAAACTCTTAGCTAATTATTTACTTCCTTACAGTGTTATTTAAGCTATTTAAAAAGATAGTAATTCTTAGGTATATAGGAATTACCTTAGGTAATTTAGCTTTTACCTTAGTCTAAGCTCTTATAAAGGCTTAAAATAATTAGTTATCCCTTTACCTAAGATTTAGTAAAGTTCTTATTGCTTTTAAGCACCTTATATTTTTATCTATTATTCTAGTCTTTAGCTAATTAAGAAAACCTATCTATATAAGTAATATATAATCTACATGCCTATCCACAGCTATATAACATATCTATTATTGCTTTATATTATTAGCTAGGCAGTTACTTACATACGCTACCTTAGTTATATTATTCCTAAAGGTATAATAGTCTAATTTAAATAATATATTTAAATTTGCTAGGAAATTCTAGAGGTTCTTATATATATCCCCTTTATACATAGGTATTTTTATCTATATTTTAATAAGACTACTTTACTATATAATTACTGCTAAATTACTATAGACTACTAGTAAAACTATAGTTAAAGTTTAAGGGGTAATTATAGGTCCCTAAGGAGGTCTAGCTAATAATAGATTTGCCTTAATCTCCTTAATTTATACCTTAATTTATAGAATCTCCTATCTTCTTTATATATATAGTAGCTTAGCTTATATAACCTTATAGTATCTTTATAACGCTCTATTATTATTATCTATATTACCTATACCTTTATCTAGATTAGGGACTAGTGGTGTTTCTTATACCCTATTATTATCTATTATTCTAGACTATAGGGGTTCTCTATCCTATAACTAATTATCTATACCTTTATTATTATAAGGTGCTAGTGTGTTTTATATAGACCTTTGTAGTATTAGCTATATAATAATCTAGCTAATAGTTTATTTCCCTTAAAGGTTTAGAGATTAATTTATTATAGCTTATACTACTAGGTCTAATATAAATAAAGTAAAGGCTAAGATTTATAGTTATTACTAGAAAGATACTAGCTAAGGCCTAGTGTATAAAGGTTTTAATCTTTAACCTACTATATATAATATATGCTATTCTTAATAAATACCTTGCTTAACGAACACGTGGCTATCTTGTAGCTAGCTAGCCTCTTTGTTATTAGAGCGGCCTAAAGGTTCTCTGAAGATCCACTATTATGAACGTCCTGTCTCCGACCTCTGCGCTCCTGACAAAAGGCATAGAGGGTGTGGAAGCTACTAAGCCTGCTAGTCAGGAGCAAGTTTAGCAGCCTATTTAAGATAAGGCCCCTAAATCTAGCTCTATACAAGCTACTTTTAATAATTTAATTATTAAGGAATTTAATAAGAGGGTTTATAGCTTCCCAGAGACTGCTAAGCTTAAAGGAGCTGAAAATTTCGATTAATAGAAACAAGCCCTAGCTATCTAATTTAGAGCTTTAGGTATGCCTAAATTTCTAGATAATCCGGATATTTCTAGGGCGCTAGGGGACGCTAACTAAGCTATTGTTACGTGCTAGAATTGACAATTAGGCTGTTATCTTAGGATGTGGCCTGTCAATGCCACGAGACCTCGGATGTGGCTAGCACGTGACCTAGAACCCCTATATTAGACGATAGCTCTGACCTCTAGCTAGTTAAATCGAAGAACCTTGACACTCATTTTATCATATATTTTATATCGTAACAGCTATTATCCTTATGTTACTAAGGGATAGCTGTACGGAAGGCCCCTAAGCCGCTATAACTTAGCAAAAATCACCTGAAGAAGCCTATAATTTACTTGTACGGCAGTATTCACATAGCGTTAAAATCAAGAGAGGGTCCCTATATTCTGAATTTTATAACCTGAATTTTCATGGTTTTAAGGGGACTTTAGAAGCCTTTAATGCAGTCTTTAATAATCTACTAGCTAGATTATTAATTTTAGGGGTCCTAATTAATCCTATAGATTAGGTTAATCAATATCTTTAATCCCTAAAATTAACCTTCCCTTAGTAGGCTAAGAGGCAACGATTTAGCATGCGTACAAATAGGGCTATAGGGGCTCCCCTAGATACCCTAAATCTTTAATTTCTAATAGCAGACCTTCTAGCTAAACAGAGGGATAAATTATCTACGGTATCTAAAGCCCTAAATTATAGGGCTAAAGACCTAGAAAAGGGTGCTAAAGATAAGGAAAAGGCCCCTAAAGGTTAGAAAAAGAAGAAAGAAAGCTCTAAAGAAAATAAGGGCTCTTCTAATTCTAATAAGAAGAAAAAGAAGTAAAAGTGTTAAAAATCAGATAAAAAGGAAAATAAAGAGCTTACAGAGGGTTCTTTTATACTAGGTAATTATAACCTTTCTAACGGAGCCCTTAATCTATATAAGAAACCTAGTAATTATAAGACTAGTTATAAGAGCTCTAGCAATAGTAGCTCTAATTCTAGCTCTAGTGATTCGGATAATAAAAAACAAGAAATTAATTCCTTAAATGGTTTTAATTATTATAGTAAAGATATAAAAAAGGCCCTATTATATAATATAGGTTCCACTGTATATATAGTTAATTCTAGGGAGGTCTTTAGGGATTATACCCCTTATAAAAAGGGGGAATCCAACCCTATTATAACTAGTGGTAGTCCTATTTATCCAAAGGGCCACGGTAGTGCTATTTTTAAGGTCTTATATTAAAAGAAACCTAATAAATATAGGACCTTAGTGCTAAAGGACGCTCTATATTTTCCTTAGCTTAATGTTAATATAGTTAGTAGCCTTATTTACTATATATCTAGCGGTTGCTTTATAAAAAACTACCTTTATCTTAAAGATAGGTCTTATATTACTACCCTAGATATAGAAAAACATGGTTTTTTCTTTTATATTAAAAACCAAACTACACCTAGGTTATATAAAAGGCCCTGTAATAAAGAATCTCATTATATCTAACCTTTTACCTATGCTAGCTTAAGGGGTTATAGCTACCCTATAGAGGTTTAAATTCCCTCTAAAAAGCCGGATTAGGCTTCTAATTTGGACAAAATTGCTAAAATTAACGAAAATGATAATAATGTTAAAGAAATCGAACGGGATGATTTAGGGGATTTAGTCCCTTCTCTAATGCCTATAGCCCTAGGTTAGGTTCCTTATAAATCTAAGGAAATAGATTTAGGGGTATTAGAGGGCCTTAGTAATGGAAAAAGGTCCCTAATACCTCCCTAAGAGGCCTGTGGTTCTTAAGGGGCCTAGTAGGGGACTAACGGAGAGGGCCCTAATCTAGACCTAAATCTAGACCCTAATTCAGGCCCTAAGGATCTTTAATATTAATAATTACTAGAACTAGCTAGCCTATAGCATGTACGATTAGGGCACCTAGGGCTTCCTTTGCTAAAGAAAACAAGCCTTATAACTAAAGGAATCCCTAATTTTTCTAAAATTAAGGATAAAGATTTTAAATGTATAGCTTGTGATTAATCTAAGGCAGTTAGAAGACCTAGGAAATTAGCTATCCCTAACCCCCCTAGAGCTCTAGATTAAATAGAGGGGGATACGCTAAAAATCAGCCCTGTACCGTACAATAAACAGTTAATTTGCTTATTTCTAGTTAATCAAAAGACTAGATATAAGTGGGTGTTCTTATTACCTAATAAGGAAGGCCTAACTGTTTATAGGGCTATTAAGGGCTTCTTTAGAGGGCTTAAAAATTAACTAGGTTAATATCCTAGGCACCTTCACTTCGATAGGGGCTAAGAAATCGATTCTAGTTGTTAAAGCTAGTTAAATTCTAAAGGGATCAAATTTACGACTTCTAGTCCCTATATCTATAAGCAAAATGGATTAGCAGAGCGTTCAATTCGTACTATTCTAGATCGATTAAGGGCTACTATCTAGTGGGCAAAGTTACTATTATATCTATGATGTTTTATATTACCTGTAGTTATTAACCTAGTTAATATAACTGCTAATACCACAACGAATAAAAGCCCTAAACAACTACTAGCTAGGGAGCTAAATTAGCCCTATACAACTAATATTAGCAGTATTAGAGCTATAGGATCTTACTATAAGATTCTAATCCCCCTAGAAAAACAACCTAAAGCCTAGAAGTTAGTAGCTAGGACTATCCCTAGAAGGTTATTAGCTACACTAGGTTCTAACACCTACCTAGTGTATATCCCCTCTAAAAGGCTAGTTACAAAGACTAGCTTTATTAAGATTATAGAACCTATAGGTCCTGTCTCTAAAGGATTACCTAGGCTTTCTATAGGGGATAACCCTTTAGAGGGGGAAAATGATTTAGAAAATCAAGGTTTAAAGGATTACCCTATAGATAACATAGGAGAACCCCCTATAGGTCAAGAAAAACACCCTATAGGGCCTATACAACCCCCTAAGGAACCGATTCCAGAGGCTCCTATACAGGCGCCGCCCATAACTTAACTAGGAAATCAGATTTTGACTCTAGACCCGGATTTTAACGAAATTACCGACTTCGACCCTAATATTAACCCTATAGATGTTAATATTAGTTCCCCTTCTTCTCTAGATTTTATAAAAGAAATCTGCTTTAAGGTATAGGAGAAGCTAAAGGAAAACAACCCTAATAGCCCCAAACCTAAGACCTAGAAGCAAGCTATATCTAGCCCTAATAGGGATAAATAGATAGAAGCTACGTATAAGGAATACAAATAGCTTCTAAAGGCTAGTACTTTTAAATTTATAGGGAAAGACTAAGTACCTAAGGGCTAAAAAGTACTAAAGAATAGGCTTATTTATAAGCTTAAAAAGGATAAAGAAAATAATCCTTTAAAATACAAGGCCTAACTTATTGCTAAGGGATTTATACAAATCGAAGGTCTAGATTATCTAGAGACCTTTGCAGCCACAAGCATTCCCCCTAGCTAGAGGATTTTACTAGCCCTAGCGGCTTAGAATAACTAGGAAATCGAACAGGTTAATTTTATAGGGGCTTTTCTTAATAGTAAGCTTTAATAATAGATTTATATGGTTATTCCGGACGGATTTATTAAATTCCTTAAAGCAAATCCTAAACTAGCTAAATTAGCTAAAAGTTTTAGCTATAAACTCTCTAAAGATTAAGTAATTCTATTATAGAAGTCTTTATATAGCCTAAAACAGAGCTTAAGGGAGTGGCAACAAGCACTAATAGCAGTGCTAAAGTCCCTAGGATTTAACCCTCTTATATCTAACCTAGCTATATTCTTTAATCCCTTCACTAAAACCTTTATTATTATATATATAGATAATTGTCTTCTAATTAGACCGGATTTACCTTATATCTAAAGGCTTAAAAAGGAACTTTATAAAGTCTATCTAATAGAAGATAGGGGGCCTACTAAATTCTTCTTAGGGGTTTAAATCATATAAGATAGACCTAATAGGATACTAAAAATCCACTAATCTTAGTATGTCTTAGAGGCTTTAAGTCAATTTAATATGCTAGATAGTAAGCCTATTAGTATACCTCTTTAGCTAGGCGTTTTAGCTACGCAGACCACTAAGCTATTAATAGCTAGCGAAATCAAGCTTTATTAGTGCATTATAGGGACTATAATGTACCTAATGTTACTTATAAGGCTAGACGTAGCCTTTACACTTTAGTGGCTATCTATAGCACTAGCTAGGCCCTATATAGAGCACCTAAAAGCAGCTAAAAATCTGCTTAGGTACCTATTAGGGACTAAATTCCTTGCTATAATCTATAGGGGAGACCCTAAAGGTATAGCTAGCAAAAGCCTAATAGGTTATTATGATAGTGATTTTACAGGGGATAAAAAGACCTCTAAATTAACCTACGCTTATCTATTTAAGCTAGCTAGCGGACCTATTAGCTAGAAATTAAAGAAAGCTAGTATAATAGCTCTATTAACATTAGAAGCTAAAGCTAACGCTATCTGCAAGACCTTCCGGGAGCTATAGTGGCTTCAGGGCTTATTTAAGGAGCTAAAAACCCCTATTTCTCCCCCTATCTAGATATATTGCGATAATTAAGGCGCTATAACCACTGCCTATAACCCTGCCTTATATAGCTATATAAAGCATACCTTACTAAAGTTTAACTATATTAGGTAATAGGTTTTAGAGGGTTTAGCTAAGATTAAATATCTAGATATAAAGTTAATGCCTGCAGATAGTTTAATAAAGCCTCTATCTAGACCTCTTTATCAGGCTTTTATTAAGCTTTTAGGGCTTAATAATCACTAAAAACTAACAACTAAATCCCTTTAATAAGGAACCAAAAACAACGCTAAAAAGGGAGCTATATTTAATAATAGCTAGGAATTTAAAAAGGGGGTCTTTTATCTTTTCCTGTTTTTCCTTTTTATCTATTATTATCTAAAAGTTATTATTTACCCTATAGTCTCCTTATATGCTTTTAATTGCCCTTAATGTAATTCTTTTGTAAAGGGGGTGTTAAAAATAAGACCTATTTTTAGCCCTTTCTAGTTAAAGGACCTTTCTATTACTAGCTTACATTACAAGCCTAATAGCTACACTGTAGCTATTAACGGTCGCGAAGGTGGCTATTAATAGCTATAACTAACTATGTGGATAACTAATCTAAATTAATTATAGATTATTTAATTGCGTTATAGCTGCAAGCATAGCTATAACCATAGCGCCACTAGTAATTAGGTAAGCTAGGGTAACGTAAGCAGGTTACCCTATATATAGGTTACCCTATAGCTATCTTTAATAGCGATTTTCTCTTTAACTAGAGGTTATATAAAAGTCTTATATATAGTAAATTAAAGCTTAAAGATAGGGCTTTTATTTTATATAGGAATATTTTTTAGACTAAAAGTTAGTGCATATAGGTTGCTAGTTTATATGGTGGTAAGTTGATTTTTTGGATTTTATATACAAATGAATTTTGCGGAAAATCAAAAGTAGCCCTTAAGACCCTTTTAGTAGCCTAGATCTACTAATATAGTTAGTAAGTATATAAGAGGAAGAAGATCTTTTTAATCTAGCTAGATAGCTAGGCCTCTTAATCTAACAACCGCATTGCCCATATAACGTCACTAAAATCAATTCTATTGGTATATAAGATATCGTAAAAGTCATCTAGATTGAATTCTATTAGTTAATAACTGCCACAACCTTCCGTTGCGTTATGTGAGAACAATGATAGCTAGGCAAGAGGTATAGGGGCTCTAGTATATTAACTAAAGCTTGCTAGGTCTAAGTGTGTTGTGCGTGCGAGTCACTAGCTTATAGCTAGCGGCTTGCTAGTATTACGTAGACCTAGCCCTAGGGTATAGCCTGTCCGTGGGGCGCGCTAGTGGTGCGCTTATGTTATAAGTAAGGCCTTATAATTATCCCCTTACTTATAGCTAGGCTTCTAAATAGCTTTTACTAGCTTCTATATAGCTATTTACTAACTAGCTACTATATTAAAATAATAATAAATAATAATAGCATTTAAGTATAAATTTGCCTTTAACTCCCTATTATATTACGTACTTTTTACCTTTATATCCCTAGTTAACTTTTTAAAACTATTATAGTACCTTAAGCTACTATTATATTTCCCTTATTAATTACCTTACTTTTACTATAGACTTAGACTATATTCCCTTCAAGGAATATTCCTATATATATTATCTATGCACTAGATGCGCTAACTTTAAGAAAAGCCTACTATCTAAGCCTAAATTACCCTAGATTAACTAATAATTCCCTATAGAATTATTTACTACTACTATAATAGTAAAATATTTAAAATGCTATATTTAATATTATAAGCGTAGTAATACTTATAATACTATATATATACCACTATTCCTATGTCTTTTAGTCCCTTATTGCTAATGTCTTTATATAAGCTATAGCTACTATAAAAGGTAACTTTTTAGATATTTTAGCCCTAATAGACTAGGCATAAACCCTTATAGTTACCCTTAGTGGCTTATATAAGGAAAACCTAGAGGACTATATATTCTCTAAGGTAACTTGCTTTAGTTTTGCTAGGGCTTATCTAAATTTAATACTAGGGTTTAATTATACTAATATAGCACACTATATTATGTTTAGCCTTACTAGGGCTATAAAGGTCTATTAGGTTTATCTCTTTCTTACTTATACACTAGTCTTTTGCTTACTTCTTAGGGTAGGAGGCATTAATTTTATATTACTAGTATATTATTTCCTACTAGTAACTTTTTATTACTATATTTCTAGCTCTTATCCTAGGGGTAGTAAGTACTCTAATCCTTTTTATTACCTCTTTACTAACCTTTTTATAGCTAAACTATTATAAACTTTCCTATATCTAGAAGGTAAAGGTAACTTTATATCTAAGGTCTTATAACCTAGGTTTTATGCCCTAGGGTGTTACTAAGTATTGCTTTTACTAAGTAATATAGGAGCTAATTAGTAAGGATAAGGACTAGGGTAAGTACCTTCTTTATAAAGGTATAGTTTTTTTTATATAAAGGGGCTATAATAAAGGGGTTTCCTTTAAGTCTCCTTACTCTATAAGCGTGTTTTTATTTATTTTTTAGTAAGTAGTCTAAGGTTTCTTAGTTTAGAGTATAATAGTAGCTAGTAAGGCTAGGCCTTTTTTATAAGAATATTATATCTCTTTACCTATAACTTACTTATATCTTACTATCTCTCTTATAGGATTTACTTTAGTAAAATACCTAAATTATATATTACGCGCCTTCTATATCTTTAGCTAGGACCTATTAGTTATATTTACTTAGCTAACCCTTCTATTTTACTAGGTATTTATTACCTTTATAGGTCTTCCTATAGTCTTTAACTTCCTTTACTTTATACTTATTTTCTTTATCTTTAAGGTCTAGTATTAGTATTTCCTTATCCCTAGTGTCTTTATAGTAATTCTATAGTTTTAGTAAACTAATATAGAATATATTATATAGCTAACTATACTTTTTAGGTAATACTAGTTAGTATACTTATTTTCCTATAGCATTAAGTACTTAAAATAGTCTAATAAATCTAGGGGTTAGCTTCTATTTTATATCCTTAAGTCTAATATTCTTTACTAATAATACTATAAAGTTACCTCTTTTTAAGGTTAATAGCTAGTGGCGCTTATTATAGTACTTTGCCTAGGTTTTAGTAGCTTTTACCTAGTTTTCCTTTAGTTACTTCCTAACTTTATATAACTTTATAATACATATATAGGCTTCTAGTACCTCCCCTTCCTTAATCTTATCCCTAAGAGCTAGGTAAAACTTAGGTAAATATCCTATAAGGGAGTAGTTTAGAGAGTAACCTATAGTCCTATTAACTATATTATTATATATAAATTAGGCTACTAGAAGTAGCTTTAGCTATATTTACTAATTCTCTATAATAAAGTATTAGAGGTAATGCTTAAGCACTTAGTTTATTCTCTCTATTTACCTATTAGTTTAGGGGTAAAATGCTATAAAAAGCCTTCGCTTTATGTATAATAGGTAATATAGGTCTAACTAGAATTAGCTTATAAAGACTAATCACCTATTAGATATAATGCCCTCTAGTGCCCTAAATTATAGTTTAATCTCCTTATAGAAAAGCTCTGCTAATTTAGCTATATTAATAGTAGTAGTTATAGGTAAGAAAATAGAGTACTTAGTAAATTAGTCTATAATCACTAGGATTACGTTAGTTTCTCGCTTACTAGCTTACGTAATAGGCAATCCTATAATAAAGTCTATTAAGATCTCTGCTTATAGTTACCTTAGTATTAGTAGTAATTCAAGGCTTCTATATAGGCAATACTATCTAGCCACTACCTATTAGTAAACCCTATAGCTTATAATATAGTCTAAAATAGACTTACTTATAGCTAGCTACTAGAAGTAATACTTTAATAGCTTAAGAGTATGCTTAGTCCTAAAGTAACTTACTAGTGGATTATTATAGTGTAGCTATAAAAGCTTCTATTATAAGATAGGCTCCTAGGGAATAACTACCTAGTCTTAGTATATTAGGAGACCCCTTATACTATATAACTATAGACTAGCCTTTCCCTTCCCTTTTACTAGGGAGTTATTAGTTTTACTATTTTACCTTTGTAAATCTAGGTCTTAATCCTATACCTTCTATAGTAATTACGCTAATAGTTTATTTACCTTAGATTAGTAGGGATTTAGTAATATAATAGCCCCCTATATCTCTTATACTACACTAATATCTTAGACACACACTACTTTCTCCTAGAAATTACCCTTATTTAGCTAATCTTTTACTAGATTTACAGTGGCTATCTAGCCTCTTAACTAGGCTACTCTAGCCTCTAGAGCTTTCTCTATAAGGGCTAGGGTATTTTCCTTCCCTAAAGATATCTTATTAAGCCTTTCTATATCTAAGACTAGTAATATACCTAGTTTTCTTTAATATATTAGTATCTCTTCTTCTATTACTTCTTTAGTAGCTACTATTTTCTTTTAAAGTTCTAGTAAAAGTGCCCTATTTATTAGGGGTTTACCTTTATAATTAAACCTCCTTAATAGTGTATTTACTAGGTTACTTTTCCCTAGTCTATACCTAATTATAAAGTAAAAAGGGTAAAGGAATATACACTATCTAGCCTACCTTCTATTTAGCTTTTACTACCTTATAAAGGTCTATAAGTTATAGTAGTCTAATAGGACCTTTACTAGAGTTACCCTGCCTTTAATATAGTGTTACTAGTGCTTAAATAACTTTACTATAGTAAGTAACTCTTAATTAGCTATACTATAATTATACTTAGTGTCTATAAACTTCCTTAACTAAAAGGCTACTAGATACTAATAGCCCTTATTATTCTATTAAGATAGGATTCCTACTATTATAAAGACAGAAGTATTTGTCTTAATATATACTAGTTAACTTAGGTTATAATAATAGAGAAGAGGCGCTTACTAAAAGGCATCTTTTAGCTAGTTAAATACTAGCTATTCCTTTACTCTAAATATAAACTTCCTAGTCTAGATACTATTTTAACTACCTTTTATTAACATATATAGAGGTACTATAATCCTAGAGTATTTATAGATAAACTATTAGTAAAAGTTATAGAATCTAAGGAATAACTATATATCCTTAAAGCTTATAGGTTCCTTCTAATCTTAGATTATATTAACCCTATATGTATTTATTAAGATCCTATTAACTAATAGAATAAACCCTAGGAATTTTACTAACTCCTAGTAAAATAAGCACTTTAAGGGTTTTATATATAGCTTTACTAACCTTATATATTCTAGGACTTCCTTAATATATATAATATGCTTTTCCTATGTTTTTAAGAAAATAAGGATATTATCTAAATATACTACACAAATAGTATTAACTAGCCTATAAAGCGCTTTATAGATATAGCTTTAGAAAGTAGCTAGGGTATTTGTTAACCTAAAGGGTATTATAAGATATTTATAGTGTTTATAATATATATAAAACATAGTCTTCTACTTATTACTCTTTTTAATATAAATTTAATAGTAAGCATCCTCAATATTAATCTTTAAGAAGTAGTAAGCCCCTTAATAATAGTCTAGGATCTCTAAAATTAAGGGGAGAGCGTAGTAATTCTTTTATATTACCCTATTAAGTCCCTAATAATTTATATATAGTTAAAGCATTCTATCCTTCTTTAGTATAAATAGGATAGGCATGCCTATAGGGCTCTTAGAGGGTCTTATCTAGCCTTTCTATAGGTTTTTATTAATGTATTTATAAAGCTCCTTTAGCTTGCTTTAGGAGAGAGGGTAAATTAGTCTCCTTTCTTAATAGTAGGCTTCCTGCCTTATCTAATATAAATATATCTTTAAACTTATATAGTTCCTTAGGGATATCTTTAATAGTTTTATATACTTTTGCCTTCTCTTTATCTTTAAGGGTAATAAACTTATCTTCTATAACTCCTATAATAGCATATATAATAGTCTTATTATATATTACCTTTATAAACTTATAGGGAGTTATAAGTAAAAAGGCTATTCTATTTTTCTTAAACTACTACTCTTATAAGTATAAGTAAAGGTATATATATTCTTTAGCAAGTATATACATTCTAATTAAGAGAGGGCTTTCCCTTACTCTTAGGTCCTTATCTATAGCTATATATAGTAGCTTAAGGTCCTTTTCTTCTCCTCTTAAGTCCTTAATTATAATAGGTACCTTATAAATACTATATTAGGGGACTATAAGGGCCCTTACTACCTTAAGGATAGGTACTATAGCCTTAGCCTAGTTAAGCTTATAGTTCTTTATAAATTTAGCACTAATAATATTAATTTTAGCATAGCTATTAAGATCCGCTGCTATTTTAGTGTCTTTATACTTATAAATAGTAACTAGTATATAAAATTAATACCCTATTAGCACCCTAGTGTTTAAGGTAAAGGTAAGGGTATTTACTTTTACCTTAGGAAGTTTCCCTAGCCTTCTTAGGGCTTTTTCTTTAGCTTATTACACTTCTATATAAAATACTCTATACTACTATAGTTAAAATATTATCTTTTATTCTTAACTTTACTATTATTTAGGTAAGTAGCTAGGCCCTTTTCCTAGTCCTTATTCCCTTAATCCTTATAAGGTTTATAACCTTATAGGGAGTCTTACCTTTAATATTAAGGAGCCTTATATAAGCCTTTATCCCCTAAATAGTTAGGCTTTTACTTATTCTTTAGTATTACCTCCTAAAATCACTAGGTAAGTTATATAACCTTTTCTTAAGTCTTTCTTATAATTAAAGAATATAGGTTAATATAGTCCTATAGATTATGGAGTAACTTTATAAAGAATATAAGAGTATAAGACTTTTTAGAGGCTTTTTCTAGGTATTTCTTTAGTGAATCTAAGTAAATACTAAATTAGATAGGGCTTTAACCCTTATATTACCTTATGTTCTCTAGCTATATAGCTATTTATATGTTATAGTTTATAGCATTCTTAAGTAGTATAAGTGTCTAATCCTAGAACTTATCCTAGTTATCTTTAAGGTCTTCCTAGCTATTAGCCTATTATTCTTTAAGGTATCTATCCTATCTTACCTAATAGTTAGTATATATATAGTTAAGTATAAGGAGAATCTTTTAATAGTTATATTAATATTTTTTCTTTACCTTATTAAAGGTATAGTTTAGGTTATTAAGCTATATCTTATACTTCTATAAGTTTATAGGATATTAAAGCTTAGTAATATTCTAGACCTTAATCTCTTAGCTACTTTAGCTTAAGGGGGTACTAGGTCTTTACCCCCTTTTTACCTATGCCTCCCCCTTATTTAGCTATAATAGGTTAATAAGCTCCTTTTCTTATTCTTATAGTTTTTAAAGTTATTTAAGCTAAGTAATTTACTTTATTATTACTATAGCTTTAGTACTAATAGTAAGGGGTCTAATTTTAAGTGTAGTCTCTATAGAATATAGCATATCCTTAGCTATAGTACTACCCTTATTTAATTAGTTCTAGTTATTATCTAATATTACTCTAGTAGATTAGGTAGTTCTCCCCCTTATATTACTCTTAGGTAGCTAGTAGGAGAAGCTTTAAAATTATAAGAATAATAATAGCTAGGTAAGAGGTATAGGGGCTCTAGTATATTAACTAAAGCTTACTAGGTCTAAGTGTATTATATATATAAGTTACTAGCTTATAGCTAGTGGCTTGCTAGTGTTACGTGGACCTAGCCCTAGGGTATGGCCTGTCCGCGGGGCGCGCTAGTGGTGCGCCTGTGTTATAAGTGGGGCCTCACACGTTGCGTTAAATATTCAACGTGGTGGTTCTATTAGTCCCCGACCGTAGAGCTACACCTGTACAGCTGTTGCCAGCCGGCAACTAGCTCCCTACAATTCAATATTAGGTAAAGGAAATTCTTATAGCTAAAAACACGCTAGGTTAAGGATTAAACTAGAATATCTTAGTTAAGTAAAAAGGGTATATTTAGCTAACTTAGGAACTATTAGAAAGTATATAAGATATAGAGGTACTTAACTAATTTAAATTATAATAGGGTAATATATAGATAAATAATAGTCCTAAAAGGGTATATTTTAATTTAGCTATAAAAAATTAAGGTACCTAGTTTTACTCTAGTGTGCGCACGCTTTAGCACTAAATTTCTACTATAGTAAAAAGCAATTTAGAAGGGGGGGGGGTTATTATAAGTGTTTTTATGCTAATAGTGTTTCTTAGTAAGAGTATAGGCTAACTTTACTATAGTTTTAGCTAGGGTATAAGTCTTAGATAATATTTACTATACCTAGGTATTACCTATCTCCTATATAGAAAGAGACTAGGTTAAGTTATTATTTATAGTCCTTATTTTATAAAAGAATTTAGCTACTAGGTTATTAACTTATTATAGCCTTAGCAAGTAAGCATATACTAGGCAAGTATAAGTTATTATACCTTAGAGGCGCCCTAGGTATAGGTAGCACTTATAGGGGAGAATACTAGAGATTTAGCCTTAGTAAGATTAATATAGGCTATAGTAAGTATACTATTAAAATACTTATAGTAATAGATAAAATCTTTTATTAAAATAGTATGTTATCCCTTAATAAATATAGTTTGCTTTATAGCTAGGGTTTTAATAGCCTTATTAGTAACTAAGAGGGTTTTAAGATATTTAAAAGTATAATAGAGTTTTAAGTTAGCACTATATAGGTATATCTCCTAGATATATAAGTAATAGGTAATACTATATAGGCTATAGGCCTAGTTTAGCCCTAGGGTATAAGTATACTTTCCTTTAGTATAAAGGTTATTTATATATAGGCTATAGGGAAACTTATACTCTTTACTATTAGAAAGTGCCTTATTATTAGAGTTACCTTTAAGGATATATTTACCTAGGTATATACCTTTACCTAGGTATATACCTTTACCTAGGCTAGGAGAAGGGGGGGGCGGGGGCGCGCTAGTAGTAGCTTAGCTAGTAACTATAATAATATTAGTTATAATTAAGTGCGAATAGGATATAGAAGGGAGGTTTATTAAGGGTATTAGGATTAATAAAAGGAGATAAGAAAGATATAAAGGGAAGGTATTATAATAATAATAAGGATAAGGGATATAAGTTTCTTAGGGGGTAATAGGAATATTTATATTTCTAAAGGCACGGGGTCTAGCTCTAGTCGGAGTGCGTGTCATTCACATTTAAAAGGCGGGCTAGGGACAGACAGGGGAGACACGCCACTCAATGGGACGCGGTCTCCACCTACACCAAATGGCACCCCACTTAATAGGACACGGTCTCCACCCACACTAAAGTTAGTTCTTATATATAGGGGGACTATAATCTTATTACTTACTTATTTTTAACTAAAAAGGAGAAGGGAGAGGTAAGTAAGGGGGTATATTATAGACTTAAGCTATAAGCTTAGGTTAAGTCTAGCTTTAGAAAGTATATAAACTATATATAGCTTAGGTTAAGTCTAGCTCTAGAAAGTACATAGACTATATATAACTAGGTTAGGGCTACACGTAGACTATGCATAGGCTACGCATAAGTTACTATAAATCCAGGCGCTATATAACCACTAGTGTAGTTCCTTTTTTCTTTTATAAGAATAATATTCTTACTTTAAACGCTTATAAGCAGAAGCCATAAGGCTAGTTCTTAACAACAATATATAATACTATAAAGATTTATATAAAATACACTAGCACCTTATAATAATAAAGGTATAAATAATTAGTTATAAGGTAAAGAACCCCTATAGTTTAAAACTATAAATAATAATAAGGTATAAGAAATACTACTAGCCCTTAATTTAAATATAGGTATAGGTAGTATAAATAATAATAATAAAGTATTATAAAGATACTATAAGGTTATATAAGCTTAGCTACTATATATATAAAGAAAATAAAAGATTTTACAAATTAAGGAAATCAAGGTACATCTATCATTAGCTAGACCTCCTTAGGGACTTATAATTATCCCTTAAGTTTTAACTATAGTTTTACTAATAGTCTATAATAATATAGTAGTAATTATATAATTGTTAGTTCCACTAAGGAACGTTACACTAGTGCACAAAGGGTTAAATTCAATAAAGTTAATAATAATAGATAACTAAGAGAGAGAAGAGAAGAGAGAGAAGGAGAGAAATCTAGCTAGGAGAGAAAAGGGGGGAAAGTAAGTCTGTAGTGTTTATGACTGGCAATACTCACCGGCCCTGATGTGCTGTCGCATCACTGGGTTCGCGCCAACGCCGCGCCGCGCAAGGTGAAGACCAGCCACGCCTCACATACCTCACGTAGACGTCTGCTTTCACTTACAGGCTGATAATTGGCGGCTAGCAATAAGTAAAGTCGTCTTTTATGGCTACACGGACTGTGTTATCTCAAAGAACCAATTTGTTGAAAAGCAAATCGTATTGTGGGTAATGGTATCTCTTTCTCACCCCTCGAACTCGCTTGAAATTTTGTTACTCGAGAAATTCAGTTTACGGTTCGGCACAAGGACAAATTGAACCTCATAGAAGGCTCTTTGCGCGCTTCCAAGGTCATCTTTGAATGCGAGTAGCCCTGTTTCATGGATTCTGAACGTTGTTTTAATGAAGTCTGTCTCGGCATCGAACTGCTCACCAACGAGTCGAAAAGTCTAGCGTCGTGGACAGGCGACATATCCTCTGGCTTCAACGGAGCCCGTTGCCATTACTCGTGCCGAGTTCGATCGCCAGTCCTGGGAGTTACAGGCAGGACAGATTTGGCGATGCGCGTCGGATATTTTTCGTCCCTGCTCCACCATGTTAGATTTTTGGTTGAAACGTTCACTTAGTCTGCTCGCCGTGACTAGCTATTTTCGGTTTCTTTTTGGGGAGCGTGTTTCTACACAGTAGGTGCTGGCTATACCTCGCCAGGTTGACGTTGACTAACTTTACAGCTGCATTCTTGAATAGAGCAGCGGGAGTTCCACTGCGGCTAATGGGCCATGGCGCTATTGCAAGCCAGTTAGTTCTATGTACTTCGTTCGTACAGGGCTGCAATATCAAGGTCACGAAGTCATTGGCAGCCGGACAACAGACAACAGACAACAAATCACGGCGACTGGTTATACGTGACAAGTGCGGATCTCACACTATAAGATTCTGTCCTGCCCGCGCTTCGTGTATCGCCTTGGTGAACATCAATCCGCCGATCCCGAGCAACAAGATTATTTGTCCGCCACTTGGGCAGCGAAAAAGGATCCAGAGCAAAAAAAAAAAAAAAAAACCGTGTTGTTTGCTTATGCCTGCTCTCTACAACTCGAGCGACACCCGTTCTCCCGTCTTGTCCGTCTTGGATCCCTCGGCGATCTTATCCAACCAAGCCGCCATGCGGAATCCAGCACGAGCAACCTGGACCTCGATGACCGGACCAGCCTTCTTGAAGTAGTCACCGCCAAGTTCTTGGTTCTCGATAGCCTTTGGTCCTTCGGGAAGCACTATTTTCCAATGTCAGTGATGACGCGGAGGCGTATGAGTCGGGGGGAACAGGGCAGTTCGATTGCGTCCTGATTCAACTTACCGTGAGTGCACACAAAGGCATTCGCCTCCCTCGACCAAGCCATAGCCGTCTCTGTGGCATCCCCGAAGTTCAGATCCTTCAGCCATGCCTCTCTCTGAGCGGCAAACTTGCCATGCTCAACTTCCCCAGCCAGTTGTTTTGCCCACTTCTGCGCCAGGGCGTACGGCTTCCCGCGCGGCCCCCCCAGCCATTTCTCTGCAATAGAACTATCCCAGACATGGTGCAGATTGAACACCTTGCCATCCCACAAGACGTGGATACGATTCCCCCCCAGGGCGACATCTTCATTGTGCAAGGGCTGATGCAGGTCGCCAACGAAGTGGACGACAAACTTGGCCGCTTGGGCGCGACGCCATGCGGGCAGAGATGAGTCAAGAGACTGCTGGGTATAGTTGGCCAAGGCGCTGATGACGCACCCGTCCTCCTTGCAATCACGCTGGAAATCGACGTTACATGAGTGAGGAGGGCTGTCGTGCGCATCGATGAAGTGGAAATTCTTGGTGAATTTGCCCCATTTCGTATAGCGTATGGAATCTGCCCACGAGGCCACCGAGGCCAGGTAATCGTCGTCGTCTCTGCGCAGCAGCTCCTTGAAGAAGACCTCTGTTGAGTTGGCGACGAAATGGCTGGCTAGATAGGCTGTGGTGACGTGTCCCAGTGCTGCATGATGGGGGGTGATGATTAGGGTGATGATTAGCATTCATTCATTTGCGCACGACGGGGTCATGGAACGTCAACTCTGTGGGCAAGCAGGTCTCTTCTCAACGTACATCCCCAGGCGGTGGCAACAGGTGCCGAGGCAAGGCCTACAGCCAGAGCAGCGAATGAAGTCTTCATGTTAATGAGAGCTTGTATGCATGAGGCAAGGCGCACGGGCGACGAGAGGATAAAAAAAACCATTTGCCGTTATAAGAGGGTCGAGAATCGCAGGAAAGATGCAAAAGCTGGTTGATCTGGCTATATGTACAACATTTGGTTCTGACAATTGAAGCACCCAAGAATGATGACCAGTCGCCGCTGGACATGGGCGAGTTGGCCGAGGGATGACGGCGCTGTCGAAAGCTCCACGACGAATCAAGTCGACGGCATGGCATGGCGCCCTGCCGCGTGAAACGGAAAATATCAACGCGCCCCACATTTATTATCAACATCACAAGACCATGCGAATTGGGAAGCAGCGCTGAGGCTGAGGCTGAGGCACAGGGGAGGCGGTGCCCACAAATTCGATGGCAAGACGAGGCTTGAGACATGGGATTGAAGGCGCCGAGCACCAGATGCGCGCCGCTTGCCAGGCCCCTCCCCCACACGATTCATCTCCAAGTGCTGTGCGGCCTGGTGAACTGGTGGTGGGCTAGGTTGACTGCGCGCAGGGCTGGCGATAACCAGGACTTTCCTGATTGATGGTTTGTTGTGCGCTTGCTTACTAATAAATCACCCGCGCTGATAACCTCCCTTGCCCCCGTTGCTCATTGGAACCTTGGCTGCAGGAGGGGCCCACTTCGTGCGTCACACGCCCGGAGCCGCACGAGACCGATACGCAGGCAGCCAATCATAACTTCATGCATGCGTCAAACCTAGATAGCAATTCCTTCGATAAGAAAATCAACCCGCCTGACGCCAAACCACGCCCACGCTCTCCATCATCGACCTTACCCTCCTCTCAGCTTCAGCTCTGTCAAGTTGATCTCGTGAGCTGTTGCTCATACAAGACCCCAATCCCCTGCTCAGCTTGGCATCGAGTCCTCGCACCCAGATGATTCAAACACATCGCCCTTCTCGCATGCCATCCATCAAACTTCCATCATCTAATCTTCAACATCAAGTCTACCTCATCTGAACCTGGCTCAATTGCCTTGTTGTCCGCCAATTTTCCCCCCTAGTTGCGAACGAGGCAAATACTGTTGGACTGGAAAGGACGGAGACGACTTGATATGGCTTCCTTCGTGCTGGCAGCGTTTGCTGGCGTGAGCCAATCCATGTACTTGGGACAGGCTCTTTCTGGTATTTTTGGCAGCGTTAGCTTGACAGCTTGGATGTGTCTTTTGGTGAGTTTGATGTGTCGCTGCATCTGAAATGATGAAAGTGAATGCTCTCGCTGGCCTCGGCCTTCACAGACGAACAAGCCTGGCTGACTGGGTTGATTTGCAGTTACCTCAATTGATCGTCAACTACAAGACGAAAAGCGCCGATGGCCTTAGCATGGCCTTTCTCATTGTATGGCTCCTAGGCGATATCTGTAATTTCATAGGCAAGTCATTACTCCGTTCTTCTTCTTTTTCGTCATGTCTCTCACTAATGACTGATATGTGCGGAACAGGAGCGCTCCTCACCAAGTTGGCCCCCAGTGCCATCGCGTTGGCCACATACTTCTGCTTTCTCGACGTAATCCTCATTTCCCAGACCGGCTACTACAAAGCGAAAGCTGCCCGTCGACATGCTACCGCCAATCACGAAGCACTTCTCGGCGCCCGCAGCGCCTGCGAAGAGTCCCCCCTTCTCGGACGACGACGAAGCTCAACTGATCTTCCTGGGTCCCTCATCCGACACGATACCCACCGAGAGTCGGCTCTCGAGCCCATTCGAAAGGAAGTCACTCGCCAGGGTGAGACGCATGAACGTCCACCCTGGCTTAACAACCTACTTGGTTTAACGGCTGTATATATCGTCGGCTTCACGGGCTGGTTCATTTCATACAAGGCTGGCGCGTGGAACGGTGATGATGGCATCCCCGACAATGGACCGAGCGTGCCCGATCCTTCTGATGCAGACGAGTTGAAAGCCAAGTTCGGGCTAGCCCTTGGTTACACGAGTGCTTTGTTTTACCTGTGGTGAGTGTACACTGCCGAAAACATGCGGAACATTCTGCCCTGTAGTAGGTACTGGGGGTGGCTAACTGGATGCTCAGCGCGAGAGTGCCCCAGATATTCAAGAACTACAGAAAAAAGTCATGTGAAGGTATGTATGCTCGATTCGATACATGTCGAGTTCAGCTGACACAAGATCCGACCAGGCCTCTCCCTTTTCTTCTTCATGCTCTCGCTCACTGGGAACATGACATACGGACTCAGTCTGATCGCGTACTCCCAAAACAAAGAATACCTGCTCACCACGCTGCCTTGGCTCCTGGGCTCTCTCGGCACTATGGTGGAAGACTCGACTATATTTGTGCAGTTTCGCATCTACGGCGACAGTACGCGTCGGTCTTCTGTTGACCAGTAGATGGCCCTGCTCGCATCGCCACGTCTGTCGAGCCGCTCAGGATGTCATGTCTGTCTTTTATCGTTTTCTTGGTTTTTCTCTCATCAAGACTTGTTATGAATCGCAATCTCGCATTTAATAGGGCGTCTAGGCCATTCCAACGCATGAGTCCAGATTGGGCCTGGGAGGGCGTGTGTTTATTTTTGGTTTCCATTATCGGGCTGTCGGGAGCATTGGGCCTCATTAGTCATTGCATCGTGTCGCTGCATGGGATACGTCCCTCATTGATAACTTTCATCCTTTATTTACCGTCCGTCCCTTGAATTTCCGAATACACTCGAAAGTGGACCAAAAAGTCGTCGCGTAAAATGTGCATTCATGTTAGCATTACCTGGCAACCTGGTACTAAGAAGTATCCATCCAGCTCTCTCCGATGGCGGGGCACTCCAAATATTGAACCAATTGACTCAGCCATCTTGATCCTGGGGGTTTTTAATTGCATCCTTTTCAACAACGCCATCAACTTGTTTTTCACTTTGAGTCTTTCTCTACCTCTGTCAACAATCTACGGAGCACTCGGAATGGCCACTCAGTTCCCCCCCAAGAAATGCGGTTTGTCCTCGCTCGTCCCGCCTCCTCAATCGCAATGATACGTCACCTTTCCCCATTGACCAACCCTTTCCACACCAAAACCTCAACCTCATCACTCATACCTAACAATACTCCCCAGGCGTCCTTGGAGCCACAGGCTCCGTCGGCCAGCGCTTCATCCTCCTCCTCGCCCAACACCCGTCGCTCAAGCTCCACGCCCTGGGAGCGTCGTCCCGATCCGCCGGGAAAAAGTACAGAGACGCCGTCCGATGGAAGCAGGCGTCGCCGATGAGCCCGTCCCTCGCGGACCTCGTTGTGCGGGAATGCAAAGCCAGCGAGTTCAGCGACTGCGACGTTGTATTTTCCGGGCTGGATTCCGACGTGGCAGGAGAGATAGGTAAAAACCAACCAACCAATTCAATCCTCTCCCCCCCGCCTTGTTCTTTTTCTTTCTTCTTTATTCAAAAAAAAAAAAAAAAAAGATCGTCTCAACTGCCAAATCGCACGTTTGTTGATGGAAATCGAATGAAAAAAAAAACAGAGCAGGAGTTTCTCAAGGCCGAAATCCCCGTCTTCTCGAATGCCAAGAACCACCGGCGCGATCCTCTCGTGCCGCTCGTCGTGCCGACCGTCAACCTCTCGCACCTGGATCTCATCCCCCACCAACGACGCGTAAACAAGCTCCAAAGGGGCTTCCTGGTGTGCAACTCCAACTGCGCCGTCATCGGGCTCGTCGGCCCCTTCGCCGCCCTCCAGGCGGCGTTTGGCCCCATCACCACCGTCAGCATCGTCACCATGCAGGCCGTCTCGGGCGCGGGATACCCCGGCGTGTCGTCCATGGACATGATTGACAACGTGGTCCCCTTTATCCAGGGCGAGGAAGACAAGCTCGAGACGGAGGCCCGCAAGATCCTCGGCCGGCTCGACGACGCCAAGTCGGCCTTCGTCGAGCAGCACGGCCTGCGCGTCTCGGCGACGTGCAATCGCGTTGCCGTGCTCGACGGCCACACCGCCTGCGTGAGCCTCAGCTTCGAGCGACGGCCTGCTCCCTCGGCGGAGGAGTGCAAGGCCGCCATGAGGGCGTACGTGGCTGAGGCGCAGGCGCTGGGGTGTCCCTCGGCCCCGGACCCTGCCATCCGGGTGTTTGACGAGGACGATCGTCCTCAGCCGAGGCTCGATAGGGATCTGGGCAACGGGTACACTGTCAGCGTGGGTCGTTTGAGAGGGGACGAGAGCGGTGTTTTCGATATCAAGTTCACGGCTCTCAGCCACAATAGTACGTTACTTTCCCTGTTTTTGTTTTCGTTTTTTTCAACTCCAAGTCCCGATTTTATCATCACCACCGCATTACATTTCCATCAAGTTTGCGGGGAAAGATATATACAAAAAAGGGGGACCCCAGTACTAATTAATGCCGTCATAGCCGTCATCGGAGCCGCCGGCTCATCGATACTGAATGCCGAGGCCGCGGTCCTCAAAGGCTACATTTGAATTAAACCATGTATACACAAAAAAGTTTCAATAGAATGAAATGACGTGCGCACCATGATCTGTGAAACGATTCCAAGTCTAATGACATTGATCACAGTGTCGTGGTGAATTACCTACAAAGATATATCATGTGCGCAAGCCAACGTAATATCCACGTCGAGTGACAGAACCCCGGAGACATACCCGCTTTCGTCATCATTATCCTCACACGAGCCACAAAATGATAATGGACGCGCATGATGATCATAGAGTTCTATTCATGGCCAAGCTAGGCAAGGAGACTTCCGAGGGTATATATAATGCCATCTGTCCTTCTGTCCAACAACAAAAACAAGACCCTCCTCGAACCATTCGATTCCACATCTCGTCACACGACTAGTGATAGACTCGAACACAACAACAGAAAATGTAAAAAGTCGTCTGGATGTTGGGGACGTCCATCCTCCAGCCTGTTCTTCCCGAAACAAGTGCTCGCCAGTGCAGAGATCGACAAGAGACCGCCTGGAATATCCTGTCCGGTTCCCAGAGCCGTAAACGCCAGAGGAGATTTGAAGAGAGGGGAAAGAAGAAGGAAGGAAAAAACGGATAAAAAAAACACGTTAAGAGGTAAATTTGAGATGCTTTGTACGTGAATTCATCGGTTTCGATGCTCAGGAGAGGGAGAGCGGTGTTCTGATGTGCTCCGCCCATTGAAGTTGCTCGAGAAAATGCCCAGCCAGCCGCCTTCTCGCCGCGTGGCCCGTAGACTTGTTCTTGCTTCTGCGTTTGCTATGCCTTGCTCGAGGTCGACATTTCTCTCTCTCTCGGCGGAGCCGGATCCCGAAGCTTCGGCCTCATCCTCCTCGTCCTCATCCTCGTCACTATCCTCTCGGTATGGCTCGTATCGAGGACCGTTTCCTCTTCCGCGTTGCAGCGACCGAACCACATCGCCTTTGCAAATGGGGCACGTTCGTCGGCGCGTGGTAAGCCAGGGTGTACTGGGAGCCAAGTCAGTTGTGCCAGAAACAGGCAGGAAAAAGAATCAAAACTTACATGCAATCAGCATGGAACTCGTGGCCGCACGGTAAACTCATAACCCTGCTCACACCGTCGACGTATTCCTCCAGGCACACAACGCACTCGACTTGCCGACCCATATACTTCCTCCACTCGGCTGAAAACCCTCCGGCTCCCTTCTCAAATCCAGACCGACGATTCGTCCCAGACGGCTCCTGCGGCGCAGGTATTATTGCTGTGCTCGGCGCCAGGAAGTTGGGACTCTCCATGACACCAGTGGTAGTCCTTGAGCGGGGGCGAGATCGCGATGGACCATGCTGCAGCAGGGGCGTCATGGGTGTTGCGATTGTAGGGGAAGGTAGTCTGGGCGACAGGTTGGACGTAGTTGACGAAACGGTGTGATATGTTCGCACCGGCAGCTGATCTACAACCGATTTTGGTGCTCTCCAGCGTCTTCTGCGGATCCTAGCTCGCAGGATGAGAAGCGCATACACAATAGTTAGTGTAACTAATGGACTGATGACCAGCACAAGAAGAGTGTCGAAGAAGGGGCTTGCGCTGCTAGTTGGTGTGATAGTCACCCAGAGGCCCTCATGAGTTGGTCGCTTGCCAGACTGTGGTGGCCGTTGAGGATCTGGCGGCGGAGTTTTGGGGTCTGGTGCGGCATTGGAGTCACCAATGCCGAACAATTTCGACATGAGGCCATGGTTCTTGGATATACGCTCAGACCCCATGCTACTGGCACGGTCGGGATTTGAACCTGCGCTGCCACCTTTATTCGCCTCGGTCTGTTTGGACGTCGCCTTCTCCTCATACTCATGTTTGCCTGTGCTGCCAACCAGATCAGGGTCTCGCCAGTCATGCACGCCAATGACAAACTCATCACCATTAGACTTATTCTTGGGTGTCCTTGTTTTTCCCATGGTCTCGCTGATCATCTTGTCTTTTTCGTCATTCCAATCCTCAACCAGCACCCAATCCAGACGTCCACTGCTTGGAGGCCGGCTCTCCGAACTGACATGGTGAGCTGAGTCACTCTTGTAAACGCCTTGAAGAATGCCGTGGCCTTTTCCAAATTTTGATTTCAAAAACGACGGCTTCA
Source organism: Epichloe sp. AL9924 (assembly GCA_000729825.1). NCBI lineage: Eukaryota > Fungi > Ascomycota > Sordariomycetes > Hypocreales > Clavicipitaceae > Epichloe > Epichloe sp. AL9924. The sequence continues at coordinate 14,661 of JFGW01000213.1, read as the reverse complement.
ACGGTTGCTTCTTCTTTTCGTCGGTACTTGGTTTGGCTTTCGAATCTCCAGCATTTTCAGGAACAGTAGCAGCATTGGAATCAGCAGACGATCGCTTCTGATGTTTCGCCGGCGCAGATTGTTGCACTTTCAGCACCGGATTTCCATTGTCATCAATCGTGTCCTCGATGAAACTCCCCGGCTGCGTCAACGACGACAGGAGCTGTGCGGTTGTGCGGGCTGTAAAGACCGAGGGTACAGTGACGTTGTCGACTTCATCACCGTGCGCAAACATTTGAATCAACGGGCCACCCTTCTGGTTATCGCCTACGATGACAGCAATGGCTCCCCTGCGCTGCGCCCACATGATTTTTTCGAGAAAACCACAACCCCCACGCTTCAGCAGGACAACCTTGCCCTCGATTTCCGCGGCTTCCTGAATGGACTGGATATCGGCATGGGCGGAGGAACCGCTTGAAGCATCTAGCCGGGAGAGTGCGCCCGAAACCTCTTCAGTTAAATAGTCATCTGTGTTATCATGCTTGTCATTTTTTGGCCGCGCTTTAGCCTTGGCGACGGAGTCACGACGGTCATCCGGGCCGAGGAGGCCACCACCGTTCTTCGGCACCTTTGATCTCACCGAAGTAATCCTCGTTGATCCAGCCTTGAACGAGTTCCTGAGCGATGCCCGCGTGTTCGAACTACCCCAGCCGGGCAAGTCGCTGCACCCGAGTTCCCCATCTGTATCCAATCCGTCTTCTCCAAAGCCGCTGCCCACCCAGAGCTGCGCACTCAAGCCCCTAGAGGCCAGTTTGGGGCCAAAAGCGGCGGGCCGGGCAGCGAACGACGTACTATTATCATCGGTCAAGCTGATGGCAGCATTTGGTGGGAATAGAGAGAACGGCGTGTTGTAGTACATGAAGCCAAAGACCGACGTGGACGCTCGGGCGGTAGATGGATAAGAAGCGACAGCATTCGTACGAGTGGTCGTTAAGCCGCGGTATAAGATGAAGAGGGATGCAGAGATAGAGAAGACAAGGATCGCGATCCGTGGCGGCCGCATTATGGTCCGATGTCGTTTGCACCCTGGGGGAAAAAGTCTGTGTCTATGCTATATCGTGGAAGGGCGAAGATGAAGGAGATGTTTTGAGGAGAGAAGCCAGGGTCGTCGTCAAGTACTCGTAGCAGGGAAAGGCAATCGTAATTCGTTCGCAACACGCAGAAGTCTCAGTCGTCGTCGTCGTCGTCGTCGTCGTCTCCGCCGTCCGCCGTCCAGTCGACGACGATCCGGTCAGCCAGTCATCTGCGAGCCCGCGGTGTACGGGACAAGAGAAGAGAGGCCAGGTTGAGTTCCGAAAGAGATGGGAAGCAAAGCAAATGAGCTTGCACGCAGGGTGGGAGGGGGGGGTGAGCGCGGAAAATGCAAACGGGAAACAAACTAATAGAAGGGTAAACAAGCGCAGAGGGGAGGGGGGATGATGAGAAACGAGAAAGAGGGTCACCACCTGTGTCCCTGTGTCGTAGCCCTGAAAGCTGACCAAAAGGTAATGGGGTAAATGATGCTTATATTGTTCAAGTTCTCTAGCTAGTGCAGCCCTATATAACTATAATTAATTATTATATAAGACATTCTCTACCTTAATAGGCTAGCCCTTTTTAAATAATAGTGCTAACCTTAATACTAAAAATACTAAGAATTACTATCTTATAATTTACCTAAGCTCTAAGTCCTTATTTTATTTTATCTCTAGATCCTATTTTGCCTTATCCTAGGTGTTTAACCTTAGTGGTTAGAGTCTTTCTTATTATAAGATATAAATCTTTAGGTTATTAATATAGATTTTTTATTAAACCCCTTCTCTAAGTGGTTTTACTTAGTATATAACTAATAATAACTTCTTTATTACTTTTAAAAGTCTCCCCTAGGACTTATAGAATTTGCTTTTTAGCTTATATTCTTTATTTATTTTCTCCTATACTATATTACTTACTTTAAAACCTCTTAGGGATTTAGTTAAGTCTTTATAGTTATTAACCTTCTAGGTTTAAACTAATTCCCTTTATTTCTCTTTAATATCTATATTCTATAAATTAGTCTCTCTAACTAGTATAAGATCTTTATTCTCCTTCCTATTTATTAACACTTCTTTATCTATCCCCTAGTGCTTTAAAAATAGTTTAAATCCTAATATAGATATTATAGGAGTTATTCCTACGCTAGATATATACTAATTATTTAGGATAACTATAATATTTAGTATGGTTTAGTTCTAATATTCTAGTAAAGTTCTATTTTGTTCTATAGCCTATTTTATTAGCTATTATTTTACTAATCTAATATTATGTTTTGCTAATCCTATAGATAAAGGGTATAATATAGGTCTAAATAAAATATATATCCTATGTTTATTAGCTATTATAGTAAAATTTAAGTTCTTAAAATAGGAACTATTATTATAGTAAATTCCCTATAGCTATCTAAAGATAAAACTCTAATATTTACTCTAAGTTTTAACTACTAAGTCCTCTATAGCCTCTTTATAAGATTATCCTAGTGCGAATCTAGTTATATAATTAATAGCAATTAAAATATATATATCTTTATTCTTTGCTCTAGGGGTTATTAGACCTAAATAATCTATAGCTACTATTCCCTATAGTTCTAAAATTATAACTATCTTTAGCTTAGCTCTAGATAAGTGCATACCTATTTATTAGCAAACTAGGTAAGACTAGTAGTAAGATTTAATATCTTTTATCCTATCTAGCTAGAAGTACTTCTCTTAGAGTTTCTATATTATAATAGCCACGCTAAAGTGTCTAGTAGTATTATAAGCTTACTAAAGTTTTATTAGAATATCCTTAGATAAAACACACTCTAAAAGCAATTTATCCTATTCTATATAATATAATATTTAATTAAAGATTTAGAATTTTAGGGATTAATATTATATTAGTTTTTGTCTTTTAGTTAGGATAGTTTAGTGCCTATAGACTATAGCTATTAGAACTTCCCTATACTATTTAGATTTAAACTAGTCTTATAATTCTAATAAGATTCTATTTAAAACTTCCTAGTCTAACTCTTCTCCCTCTAGTAACACTATCTCTATATTTATTAAGATAAGGATAGGATAATTCTCTATTATAGGGATAATATTTACTCCTATTCTCCTTATTACCTCTAAAGGTTCTAATTATAAGTTATTAGGAAGTTAAGATATTTTATCCGTAATAACCATGATTTTAGTTATATTAGGTTAGTATATATATTTAATATTTCATTCTTATAAAATATTTACCTAATAAGCGACTTTACTATAGACTTCTGCTAAATTTACTATTAAGTTAATAATTCCTTTATAGTTAGTGTACACTTTTAAAGCGTATAGGGATTTATTTACAAGCTACTTTATTTCTTTTAGACCTCTTACTATAGCTAGTATCTCTTTTTCTAGTATTAAGTATCTCTTCTTAGTATCCCTAAGTTTATAGGAAAGCTATATAATAACTCTAACTTTATTAAAGTTAGAATTAGTTATTATTATCCTAGCTTCTATGTCTTCTATTTAAAATAAAACCCTATATTAAATTCAAAATAGTGGACCGATCCATCTGCACCTAGGATTACAAAGCCTTATGTATTTTTAACACCCCCCCTAGAATTATATATCTAGGTGCCCTATTAGAGGTCCTAGGCTTATACTAGTAATTAAATTTTTTATTAGTTATCTTAGCAGGGTTTAAACTTATAACCTTACCTCGCAGAGCAGTGCTTCACTATAGTAAGCTAAAAGCGTAAGCTACGCTATAGTAGGCTATAACCACTACGCCACTAGGCTTATAACCTATTAAATTCAAAAGAGTGGACCAATCTATCTGCACCTAGGATTACAAAGCCTTATGTATTTTTAACACCCTACCTATCCTAGTATTGGAGGTATCTATTACTAAATAGAATTACACCCCTAGCTAGGCTCTAAATATAGTATTCTCCTAAATGCTATTATAAATTTTAAGAAGAGCTTATTAAGCTTTATTTATCTATATTAGTTTCTCTCTTAAAGTCTTTTCCTTCTAAACTAATTATTTCCCTATCTTTATAGTCTTAAATATTTCCTAGAAAAACACCTTCTTAATAGTAACCACTAAGTCTAACCTACTAGGAATAAACTTCTATAGGACATACTAAGTTTTCCAGCGTGGCCTTGGATATACCCTTGGCGTAGGAATAGTGTAAGGTAAATAAGTACTAAGATCTTATCCTATGTCTTAGGAGGCTAATTAGTAAATTACTTTACTAGGTTAGTAAATCTTTTATAGTGTTTTTAAGCTAGCTTAATCTTCCTATCTTTTAGTAAGTAACCTATATAATTAACCTTAGTAAAGTGGTCTTATATCCGCTTAGACTAATTAGTGCCTAAGTGATATAAGGGAAATATTGCTTCTATAGGAAGTCAAAGTGTTCTTCCTAAGTCTTAGATCCTACGTAATAGTTATTAATGTAAATTAAGAAGGAAGTTTTAATGTCTTCTATATAACCTAATATAGATTCGCTTTCTGTCCTATCCTAGAAAAAGAGATAGCTAAAAGTAAGATCCCTAAACCTTATATATATTAAGGGAGATCTAGTTAGACCTTAGGCTATATTATTATAAAAATACATACTATTAGGTCTAGTAAAAGCTATCTTTAGTTTATTAGGGGGGTAAATTCTAATTACCTAGAACCTATTTAAGGCATTAGTTTAAGAGATAATCTTCGAACGCCTATAGTGAATTAAGTCTAAATTAGCTTCTATATTATAATATAGATATCCTGACTTTATTATCTTGCTATTAACGTCGCGATAATTATAAACCACTTAAAACACTCTCTTTTCTAGTTTTAAGGCAAATATTATAGGTATAACCTATACTAAATCTCCTTAGGTAATAATTCTAGCCTTTTCTATAGCTAGGAATACTTATTTTGCAAACTAGTAATAAACTCTAGAATAGTAATATTGCTTCCTCTTACCTAGTTATACTCTAGGGATAAGGGGAATATAGTAATATAAAAGATCTATAGTGTAAATATCCTTAAGCTTTAAAATAAAATAGTCCTTAAATATAAAGTAAAGCCTTATAATTATTATTTATTAGGACATAGTGCCTATATAGTTCCTAAGTATAATATATAATTATTTAAACTATAAAATAACAGTTTCTAGGTCTAAGTTAGTTAATAGTTAATTTATATATAGATTTTAGAATCTTAAGGGGTACCCCTTAAGATCCTGATTTCCTATATAAATTAGGATTCTAGCCTATCTATACTTATTTACTTTTACCTTTTGGCTCCTATTTGCTCTGTTTAATCTCTCTAAGTACAGGAAATACCTATTCTTATCCTAGGTTTTTAGGTTATAGTTACTAATTTACTTATTTATATAGGGATTCTAACTTAATAAGGGGTCCCCCTTAATTTTTAGATTTACTATATAAATTAGGGATGACTTATATCTAGGTTTATCTAGTTCTAAATATTATAATCGCTTAAGTTCTAAGTCCTTAGTATAGGGCATCTTAGGACTTATTTCTATACTTAAGTTAGCAATTTAACTATTTATATAGGGATTTTTAACTTTCCTAGGGGGCACCCTTAATTTTCGGATTTCCCATATAAATTCGCCTATTTATATGTCTAAGCGTGTCTAATTCTAGTTTCTCCTAATTTTTCACACTAGATAGGTGTACTAAGATCTTTAGTAAGTTAAGATTATGTATCCTATCCTCTTCCTATTTATCTTCTAGTTTCTTATCTAAATTATAATGCTTATATTCTATTTATTGAAATGTAGGGAGCTAGTTGCCGGCTGGCAACAGCTGTACAGGTGTAGCTCTACGGTCAGGGACTAATAGAACCACCACGTTGAATATTTAACGTAACGCAACGGAAGGTTATAGCAGTTATTAACTAATAGAATTTAATCTAGATGACTTTTACAATATATTATATACTAATAGAATTGATTTTAGTGACGTTATACGGGCAATGCGGCTGTTAGATTAAGAGGCCTAGCTATCTAGCTAGATTAAAAAGATCTTCTTCCTCTTATATACCCACTAACTATATTAGTGGATTTAGGCTGCTAAAAGGGTCTTAAGGGCTACTTTTAATTTTTCGCAAAATTTATTTATATATAAAATCCAAAAAATCAACTTACCACTATATAAACTAGCAACCTATATACACTAACTTTTAGTCTAAAAAATATTCCTATATAAAATAAAAGCCCTATCTTTAAGCTTTAATTTGCTATATACAAGACTTTTGTATAACCTCTAGTTAAAGAGAAAATCACTATTAAAGATAGCTATAGGGTAACCTATATGTAGGGTAACCTGCTTACGTTACCCTAGCTTACCTAATTACTAGTGGCGTGGTTATGGCTACGCTTACAGCCATAACGCAATTAAATAATCCATAATTGATTTAGATTAGTCATTTACACGGTTAGTCGCAGCTATTAATAGCTATGACGTAGCTATTAATAGCTACCTTCGTGACTATTAATAGCTATAGTGTAGCTATTAGGCTTGCAATGCAAGCTAGTAATAGAAAGGTCCTTTAACTAGAAAGGGCTAAAAATAGGTCTTATTTTTAACACCCCCTCTATAAAAGAATTATATTAAGGGCAATTAAAAGCGTATAAGGAGACTATAGGGTAAACAATAACTTTTAGATAATAACAGATAAAAGGGAAAAAACAGGAAAAGATAAAAGACCCCCTTTTTGAATTCCTAGCTATTATTAAATATAGCTCCCTTTTTAGCGTTGTTTTTAGTTCCCTGTTAAAGGGATTTAGCTGTTGGTTTTTAGTGATTATTAAGCCCTAAAAGCTTAATAAAAGCCTGATAAAGAGATCTAAATAGAGGCTTTATTAGACTATTTGCAGGCATTAACTTTGTATCTAGATATTTAATCTTAGCTAAACCCTCTAAAACCTATTACCTAATATAGTTAAACTTTAGTAAGGTATGCTTTGTATAGCTATATAAGGCAGGGTTATAGGCAGTGGTTATAGCGCCTTAATTATCGCAATATATCTAGATAGGGGGAGAAATAGGGGTATTTAGCTCCTTAAATAAGCCCTGAAGCCACTATAGCTCCTAGAAGGTCTCGCAGATAGCGTTAGCTTTAGCTTCTAATGTTAATAGAGCTATTATACTAGCTTTCTTTAACTTCTAGCTAATAGGTCCGCTAGCTAGCTTAAATAGATAAGCGTAGGTTAATTTAGAGGTCTTTTTATCCCCTGCAAAATCACTATTATAATAACCTATTAGGCTTTTACTAGCTATACCTTTAGGGTCTCCCCTATAGATAATAGCAAGGAATTTAGTCCCTAATAGGTACCTAAGCAGGTTTTTAGCTGCTTTTAGGTACTCTATATAGGGGCTAGCTAGTGCTATAGATAGCCACTGAAGTGTAAAGGCTATGTCTAGCCTTATAAGTAGCATTAGGTACATTATAGTCCCTATAATACACTAATAAAGCTTAATTTCGCTAGCTATTAAAAGCTTAGTTATCTGCGTAGCTAATATACCTAGCTAAAGAGGTATGCTAATAGGCTTATTATCTAGCATATTAAATTAACTTAAAGCCTCTAAGATATACTAAGATTAGTGGATTTTCAGTATCCTATTAGGTCTATCTCGCATAATTTAAACCCCTAAGAAGAATTTAGCAGGCCCCCTATCTTCTATTAGATAGACTTTATAAAGTTCCTTTTTAAGTCTTTAGATATAGGATAAATCTAGTCTAATTAGAAGGCAGTTATTTACATATATAATAATAAAGGTTTTAGTAGAGGAATTATAGAATATAGCTAGGTTAGATATTAGAGGGTTAAATCCTAGGGACTTTAGCACTGCTATTAGTGCTTATTGCCACTCCCTTAAGCTTTGTTTTAGGCTATATAAAGACTTCTGTAATAGAATTACTTAATCTTTAGAGGGTTTATAGCTAAAACTTTTAGCTAATTTAGCTAACTTAGGATTTGCTTTAAGGAATTTAATAAATCTGTCTGGAATAACTATATATATCTATTATTAAAGCTTACTATTAAGGAAAGCTCCTATAAAATCAACCTATTTAATTTCCTAGTTATTCTAAGCCACTAGGGCTAGTAAAATCCTCTAGCTAGGGGGAATGCTTATAGCTGCAAAGGTCTCTAGATAATCTAGACCTTTAATTTACATAAATCCCTTAGTAATGAGTTAGGCCTTGTATTTTAGAGGATTATTTTCTTTATCCTTCTTAAGCTTATACATAAGCCTATTCTTTAGTACTTTTTAGCCCTTAGGTACTTAGTCTTTCCCTATAAATTTAAAAGTACTAGCCTTTAGAAGTTGTTCGTATTCCTTATACGTAGCTTCTATCTATTTATCCCTATTAGGGCTAGATATAGCTTGCTTCCAGGTCTTAGGTTTAGGGCTATTAGGGTTATTTTCCTTTAGCTTCTCCTATACCTTAAAGCAGATTTCTTTTATAAAATCTAGAGAAGAAGGGGAACTAATATCAACATCTATAGGGTCAATATTAGGGTTAAAGTCGGTAATTTGGTTGAAATTAGGGTCCGGAGTCGAAATCTGATTTCCTGGTTGAGTTATAGGCGGCGCCTGTACAGAAGCCTCTGGAATCAGTTCCTTAGGGGGTTATATAGGCCCTATAGGGTGTTTTTCTTAACCTATAGGGGGTTCTCCTATGTTGTCTATAGGGTAATCCTTTAAACCTTAATTTAGATCTTGATTTTCTAAATTATTTTCCCCCTCTAAAGGGTTATTCCCTATAGAAAGCCTAGGTAATCCTTTAGAGACAGGACCTATAGGTTATATAATCTTAATAAAGCTAGTCTTTGTAACTAGCCTTTTAGAGGGGATGTACACTAGGTAGGTATTAGAACCTAGTGTAGCTAAAAGTCTTCTAGGGATAGTCCTAGTAGCTAACTTCTAGGCTTTAGGTCGTTTTTCTAGGGGGATTAGAATCTCATAGTAAGATCCTATAGCTCTAATACTACTAATATCAGTTGTATAGGGCTGATTTAGCTCCCTAACTAGCAGTTGTTTAGGGCTTTTATCCTTTGTGGTATTAGCAGTTATATTAACTAGGTTAATAACTATAGGTAATACAAAACACCATAGATATAACGGTAATTTTGCCCACTAAATAGTAGCCCTTAATCAGTCTAAAATAGTCCGAATTAAACGCTTTGCTAATCTATTTTGCTTATAGATATAGGGACTAGAAGTTATAAATTTAATCCCTTTAGAATTTAACTAAGTCTAATAACTAGAATTGATTTCTAGACCCCCATTAAAGTGAAGGTGCCTAGGATATTAACCTAGTTAATTTTTAAGCCCTCTAAAGAAGCCTTTAATAGCCCTATAAACAGTTAGGCCTTCCTTATTAGGTAATAAGAACACCTACTTATATCTAGTCTTTCGATTAACTAGAAATAAGCAAATTAACTGTTTATTATACGGTATAGGGCTGATTTTTAGCGTATCCCCCTCTATTTAATCTAGAGCTCTAGGGGGGTTAGGGATAGCTAATTTCCTAGGTCTTCTAACTACCTTAGATTAATTATAAGCTATACACTTAAAATCTTTATCCTTAATTTTAGAAAAATCAGGGATTCCTTTAGTTATAAGGCTTGTTTTCTTTAGCAAAGGAAGCCCTAGGTGCCCTAATTATACATGCTATAGGCTAGCTAGTTCTAGTAACTATTAATATTAAAGATCCTTAGGGCCTGAATTAGGGTCTAGATTTAGGTCTAGATTAGGGCCCTCTCCGTTAGTCCCCTGCTAGGCCCCTTAAGAACCACAGGCCTCTTAGGGAGGTATTAGGGACCTTTTTCTATTACTAAGGCCCTCTAACACCCCTAAATCTATTTCCTTAGATTTATAAGGGACCTAACCTAGGGCTATAGGCGTTAGAGAAGGGACTAAATCCCCTAAATTATCCCTTACGATTTCTTTAACATTATTCTCATTTTCATTAATTTTAGCGATTTCGTCCAAATTAGAAGCCTAATCCGGCTTTTTAGAGGGAATTTAAACCTCTATAGGGTAGCTAATTGGATAGCTATAACCCCTAAAGCTAGCATAGGTAAAAGGTTAGATATAATGAGATTCTTTGTTACAGGGCCCTTTATGTAACCTAGATGTAGTTTGGTTTTTAACGTAAAAGAAGAAACCATGTTTTTCTATATCTAGGGTAGTAATACAAGACCTATCTTTAAGATAAAGGTGGTTTTTTATAAAGTAACCGCTAGATATATAGTGAATAAGGCCACTAACTATATTAACATTAAGCTAAGGAAAATATAGAGCGTCCTTTAGCACTAAGGTCCTATATTTATTAGGTTTCTTTTGATATAAGACCTTAAAAATAGCACTACCGTGGCCCTTAGGATAAATAGGACCACCACTAGTTATAATAGGGTTGGATTCCCCCTTTTTATAAGGGGTATAATCCCTAAAGACCTCCCTAGAATTAACTATATATATAGTAGAACTTATATTATATAATAGGGCTTTTTTTATGTCTTTACTATAATAATTAAAACCATTTAAGGAATTAATTTCTTGTTTTTTATTATCCGAATTACTAGAGCTAGAATTAGAGCTACTATTGCTAGAGCTCTTATAACTAGTCTTGTAATTGCTAGGTTTCTTATATAGATCAAGGGCTCTGTTAGAAAGGTTGTAATTACCTAGCATAAAAGAACCCTCTATAAGCTCTTTATTTTCCTTTTTATCTGATTTTTAACCCTTTTACTTCTTTTTCTTCTTATTAGAATTAGAAGAGCCCTTATTTTCTTTAGAGCTTTCTTTCTTCTTCTTCTAACCTTTAGGGGCCTTTTCCTTGTCTTTAGCACCCTTTTCTAGGTCTTTAGCCCTATAATTTAGGGCTTTAGATACTATAGATAATTTATCCCTCTGTTTAGCTAGAAGGTTTGCTATTAGAAATTAAAGATTTAGGGTATCTAGGGGAGCCCCTATAGCCCTATTTATACGCATGCTAAATCGCTGCCTCTTAGCCTACTAAGGGAAGGTTAATTTTAGGGATTAAAGATATTAATTAACCTAATCTATAGGATTAATTAGGACCCCTAAAATTAATAATCTAGCTAGTAGATTATTAAAGACTGCATTAAAGGCTTCTAAAGTCCCCTTAAAACGATAAAAATTTAGGTTATAAAATCTAGAATATAGGGACCCCCTCTGGATTTTAACGCTATGTGAATACTGCTATATAAGTAAATTATAGGCTTCTTTAGGTAATTTTTGCTAAGTTATAGTGGCTTAGGGGCCTTCCATATAGCTATCCCTTAGTAACATAAGGATAATAGCTTAGTTAGCGTCCCCTAGCGCCCTAGAAATATTTAGATTATCTAGAAATTCAGGCATACCTAAAGCTCTAAATTAGATAGCTAGGGCTTGTTTCTATTAATTAAAATTTTTAGCTCCTTTAAGCTTAGTAGTCTCTAGGAAGCTATAAACCCTCTTATTAAATTCCTTAATAATTAAATTATTAAAGGTAGCTTATATAGAGCTAGATTTAGGGGCCTTATCTTGAATAGGCTGCTAAACTTACTCCTAACTAGTAGGCTTAGTAGCTTCCACACCCTCTATGCCTCTATTATTAATAGCTATAGTTTAAGCCTCTAGCTTCTGTAATAATAGATTAATAGCATCTTATTGCTTAATAACTTGCTCTTTTAGCTAGTTATTTAGAACCTCTTGCGCACTAAGATTAGGGGCTAAAGACCCCTAACCTTATTAATTAGTATCTATCTTCTAATTTTATAGAAGGGAAGTCTTCTATTTATACTATAATTCCTTTTTTATAGAAGGGAAAAGCTTCTATATTAATTATGCGCTTCCTGTTTTATAGAAGGGAAGTCTTCTGTAACTATAATAATTCCTTTTTTATAGAAGGGAATAGCTTCTATCTCGCAGGTCCTTCCTTTTTTATAGAAGGGAAGTCTTCTATAACTATATATAAAGTGCACTAGAAAGAATTTTATAGTAATAGGCTAGGCTTATAACCTATTAAAATGTAGGGAGCTAGTTGCTAGCTAGCAATAGCTGTACAGGTGTAGCTCTATAGTTAGGGACTAATAGAACCACCACGTTAAATATTTAACGCAACGCAACGGAAGGTTATAGTAGTTATTAACTAATAGAATTTAATCTAGATGACTTTTATAATATATTATATACTAATAGAATTGATTTTAGTGACGTTGTACGGGCAATACGGCTGTTAGATTAAGAGGCCTAGCTATCTAGCTAGATTAAAAAGATCTTCTTCCTCTTATATACTCACTAACTATATTAGTGGATCTAGGCTACTAAAAGGGTCTTAAGGGCCACTTTTAATTTTCCGCAAAATTTATTTGTATATAAAATCCAAAAAATCAACTTACTACTATATAAACTAGTAACCCATATGCACTAACTTTTAGTCTAAAAAATATTCCTATATAAAATAAAAGCCTTATCTTTAAGCTTTAATTTGCTATATACAAGACTTTTGTATAACCTCTAGTTAAAGAGAAAATCGCTGTTAAAGATAGCTATAGGGTAACCTATGTGTAGGGTAACCTGCTTACGTTACCCTAGCTTACCTAATTACTAGTGGCGTGGTTATGGCTACGCTTGCAGCCACAACGCAATTGAATAATCCACAATTGATTTAAATTAGTCATCCACACGGTCGGTCGCAGCTGTTAACAGCTGCGACGTAGCTATTGACAGCCACCTTCGCGACCGTTGACAGCTGCAGTGCAGCTGTTAGGCTTGCAATGCAAGCTAGTAATAGAAAGGTCCTTTGACTAGAAAGGGCTAAAAATAGGTCTTATTTTTAACACTATTTATTCTCTTTCTTTCTTTATTACTATTTTTATATTATCTTCTTCTGCAAGGGTCCCTATATTCTATAGTAATCCTAGGTCTTCTCTATCTAGAGCTAATCTTTGTTTTTGTTTCTTTAGACTTAATATCTATTTTAAATGCTATAAAGCTTATTGCTATTTAATCTAGCTCTAAGTGATTTGCTAGTTAGATAATATAGGTTTTATAGGAATAGGGCTAATAATATAAGAGGTAATATGTTTAATTTCTATCTTTAGTCCTAACTTAATAACTAATCTATAAGTATTAGTAATTTCCTAGGGTTTTTAGAAAACTATAGTAGTTAATATTATCCTAGATTTATCTATCCTAATAATAGTGTTATTCCTTACTATCTAGCTACCTAGGTTAGAAATATATTATTATCTATCTTTACTATCTTCTAAATTAATTTTCCTATTAGATTACCTATCTTCCTAGTGTATTCCTTAATAGGGGCTTATTCCCTAAGTATTCTCTAGTAGTGTTTACTTAAATTCTATTATTCTAAAAGCTTCTAATATTATTATAATAATATCTTCTTTTTGTGGATAATTACTAGAATTACTATCTATAATAATTAGTTTTCTAAAACTTTATTTTCTATTTAGGAAGTTAGCCCCTTTAGAATCTCCTTTACTTTTTCTAGGATCTCTTAGTTATCCTTAATAAACTCTATAGCCTTATTTAGTTATATCCTTTATAGTAATTAAGCGTTTCTCCTATCCTTATTCTAAAATAAGTCTAGGTATAGATATAGTAGGAGAGTTTAAGTTTATCCCTTAGTCCCTATAATAGTAATTTTCTCTTTACTATAGTGTTTAATTATATTAATATAGCAAAGCTAAACTTTCCCTAGTAAGATTTCCTAGTCTTATTAAGTAAGTATAATGTAATATTTTACTAAGGCTAAGATTCCTCCTATAATAACTCTTAGATAAGCATATAAATAGATTAGCTATTTAGCGTTATTTGCTATATAAATATATCTCTTTTCTTTAAGTTATACTATAGGAAGCCTATATTTTACTAAGTAGCTCTTACTAACTAGTTTTATACTTAATCCTCTATTAACTAATGCTAAGTTATATTATATACCTTTAATATATATTATAATATATCCTAAAGATATAGGAACTTTGCCTTTTAATCTTATAATATTATTTTATATTACTATAGCGTTTACTATTCCTAAAGATTTAGAAGTTATTAGGTTTAGCACTTCCTAGTATAGTTCTATTAGATAAAATATAATTAACTTTGCCTTATTACCCTTTAGTTTCCCCTAGTATTATATTAAGTGTCCTATTTAATAATAGATAATTAGAGCTAACTATAAAAGTTATAACACTATAATAGAAACTATAGTTTCTCCTAAGTATCTTCCTAGATTAAAAGCTAGGATATTATATTTATTAGTAGCTTAAATATTTTCTAAATTAAGCTTTTATTACAGTACTTTTAATCTAATATCTTTTATTACCACTTTATATAGTAAGGTTAAAACTACTAATCCTTAGGCTAGTGCTATAGGTTTCTTTAAATATGGGTTTAAAGCTAGTAGTAACCTCTAGAACTCTATTTTAGTTATGTCTTAAATTTATTAATGTTATTAAGTCTCCTCTAATCTATCCTAGCCTAAAGTCTCTTATATATTATCTAAGTCTAGAAGTGTCAGGAGCGCAGAGGACGGAGACAGGACGTTCATGATAGTGGATCTTCGGAGAACCTAACTCTT